>JAQZBX010060805.1:0-17229 GCA_029593785.1 Cabassous unicinctus
TATTTTTTTGGAGGAGATTGAGAAGAATTGGTGTTAATTTTCTAAAGGTTTGGTAGAATTCACCAGTGACGTCATCTGGTCATGGACTTTCCATTAATGGAAGTTTCTTGATTACTTATTTAATCACTTTATTTGTAAGTATATTCAGATTTTATATTTCTTCTTGAATCAGTTTTGGTAATTTGTTTCTACTAGGTTATCTGATTTGTTGGCATACAATTTTTAATAGTATTCTTTTATAATCCTTTTTATTTATGTAAAGTTCATAGTAATGCTGCCATCTTCTTCATGATTTTAGTATTATTCATCTCCTAACTCTGTTCTTGGTCAGTCTAGCTAAAGATTTGTCAATTTGGTTGATATTTTTTAAAAAACAATGTTTGGTTTCTTAAGTATATTGTTTTTCTATGCTCTATTTCATTTATGTCTTCTCTAATCATTACTATTTCCTTCTTTCTGCTTGCTTTGAGTTTAGTTCATTCTTTTTCTAGTCTTTTAAGTAGGGAAGTTAGCTTATGGCTTTGGTATCTTTATTATTTTTTAATAATAATAATCCTCACATTAGCTTTCTGACTTAAGAGTAAAGATCATGATGGTAGCAAGATCTAAGTGGAAGTCCCTGGTCTTTTCCTTCCCTATTCACATTTACAGCTGTGAATTTCCCTCTGAGCACTGCTTTTTCTGCATTTTATAAGTTTTGGTATATAATGTTTTTGTAACTTCAAATAAAAGTATCTTTGATATTCCTCTTTATTTCTTATTTACTCATTGGTTATTGAGGAGTGTGTAGTTTCATTTCCACATTTGTGATTTTTCAAATTTCCTTCTCTTATTGACTTAATTGTAATCTTCAGGGCAACCACTAAGAACAAAAAATAAATAAATAAATAAATAAATAAATATACAGTAAAACAAATGACAAGAAAATTAAAATGGTACACTAGGAAAATATCTTTTTAACACACAAAAAGATAGTAATGTACGAATGGAAAACAAAAAAGATGTGTGATATATAGAAAGCAAATAACAAAATGGTAGAAGTCCTTCTTCATCAGTAATTACATTGTGTCAATGGATTAAACTCTCCAAAGTAAAAGGCAGAAATGGAAAAAAAAGAAAACTAACATCATTCAACTATATACTGTCTACAGGAAATTCAGTTTTGATTCAAAGACACTGATTAAAAATTAAAGGATATCAAAAAATATTTCATGTATGTATGTTATACAAAAAGGACTTAAAATTTCGTGAAATATCATGGAAGTAGAGAAGGAAAGACAAATGATATGCATAGAGAAGTTTGATTTTTCTACTTGATCATTACTGCAATGGGAGCCTTTTGGTTTTCATTTATATAGATATAAATGTCCTTAGATTATAAAATCCATTATGAGTGGATTGTCCACATACCTTTCCCTCAATTAACCTTGTCAACTGTGTCTTTTATTTATTTATTGCTTCTTAGCTCCAAATTCACCTGTTCTTTCCTTGTTTTGTAATTCTGGAGCTGGACTCTTGACATTTCTCCTTGCAATTTTGCTTGGTATTTGACTTTGCCAATAAAGAGTACTGGGAAGTCACTGCAAAATCAGAGCAGAAGGAAGAGATTTCTGTTCCTTTCATTTGTGTGCTGTGTTCCACGTGACAGCCAAGGATTGGTATGTAGAGACCTGTTACTATTCATCACAGCACCAGCTCTCATGGATGACAAGTCTATGCCTTCTGGCAAATTTTCCCCACCACCATAACAGCAGCCATCATGGCTCTCTTGCAGTTAGCACTTTCAGGAAATTTTTCCTTCATCCCAAATGCCACCGTCAAGGAAGGAGCTAATGGTAGTTAGGGAAAAGCTGGAGTCTTAGCCCAAGTTAAACTCACAACAAATTCACAGTTGATCTGCAGACTGATTCTGTGGCTATTTTCCCCAGTTCCTGAATGTATAATTGTTATAGACACATTTGGAAGCTGGCTGAATCCTCACATTAGCTTTCTGACTTAAGAGTAAAGATCATGATGGTAGCAAGATCTAAGTGGAAGTCTCTGGTCTTTTCCTTCCCCATCTACATATTAAACCAGAAACAATACTACATTCTTGGCACTTGAATAAATTGTCAAGATTACTACTGTCATCAAAGATTGCAGGGGGTGGGAGGTGTAGATATTTATCACCTCAATTTACTGGGCTATTTGGACAGCGCAAAAGTTGGATGGATCTTGGAGAATGACTTTGATGACATGGGTGCAGGCATGCTACAGGGTGAGATGTGCCAAGAAACTAGTTTTTCAGCACAAGTTGCAATGGGCTCATGGAATTAATTGGTCTCACTGCACACTACCTCACCCAGATGCAGCTGGCCTAATACAAATATGGAATGACTTAATGAAGAGTTACTGACTATGGCAATTGGGAGACGACGCCTTGAAATGATGAGCTCTCACAAGATGCAGAATATACTTAAAATCAGAGACAAATATTATACGGCTTTTTCTCCAAAATAGACAGACTACATGGGTCTGGAATCAACGGTAAGGAGTGGCTCCTCTTACTATTTTACTTAATCCTAGTCACAGATGGCTTACTTCCCATCCTGGAAAACTTGAGGTTTGCTAATTTAGTAGTCTTAGTTCTCCAGGAGGGAATGCGTCCACCAGTGAAAACATTAATGCTTCCATTCAATTTGAAGATGAGACTATTACCTGGGCATTTTGGGGGTTCTCATTCCACTGAAAGAATCAACAAGTAATGGAGCTACTCTAGTGGATAGAGTGGTTGATCTTAATTCCTAATTATGGAGGTAAAATAGAGTTGCTGCTACACAATAGGGCAAGGAGGATTATGTCTGTTACTCAAGGTATTCTCTGGGAGGCCTTTTAGTAATTCTGTGACCACTAGTAAATGTTAATGGAAAATGACAGCAACAACAACAAAAAACCTTTCAGAAATGAAGGGTTGGGGTTACGTCACTAGGTAAAACATCTCAGCCATCTAGGGATCTGGTTGAGGGCAAAGGAAATAGAAAACATAAAATGGTATTAGGAGATCAAGTCATGGATACCTCTTCATGACCAATTACAGAAATGAAGAATATTTTAGATTTGCTTATCTTCCCCATGCTTATGTTTATATAATTATGGTACATATATTTTCTATATATTACATTTTTCTCTCTTCTCCTCCTCCTTATCATTCTGCACAAATTTGTTGGAAGTTAACTTTATAAATTATTAAGGTAAGTCCAGTGGGGCTGTGATTGACTTTGAAGATTAATTAATATAATCAACAATAGATACAATGATTGTTGGGACTGTGTCTCCTCATTTTGAGGAGAGGATAAGAAGATTTTATCTGTATGAAGGATAGCTGTATCTTGTTAGGGGAAAATGAATAGTTGTTTCACTCACTTTCCATCCATTCTAGCATAGAAACTGCTTTCTGCAGTCCCTGCTTTTGTATTTCTTTGAGTCCATGTTAAACACTTTTGACTAATAAAAAATTCTTTATATTACATTTTTCCTGGTAAAATTGCTGTTGTAGTTTCTACCTCCTGCATGGTTCCTGACTGATACATCACCTCTTCTAGGTATCTATTATTATAAAACAAAATGCCCAAAGTTTAGTGGCTTTAAACAACAATTTATTATTATCGCTATCTGACAAGTTTCAGTGATTTCACAAGGATTGGCTGGGCAATTCTCTCTTAAAGTGTCTCATAAGGTTGTAGTAATATGTCAGGTAGAACTGCAGTCATGAGAAGACTTTCCTATGTGGGGCATCTAAGATGGAGCACTCACTTGACTGGTAGTTGATGCTGGAAACTTACCCAGGGCTGTCAACTGCAGCATTTACTATGGCCTCTCAATGGGTCTTTGGTTTCTTCCAGCATGGAAAATGGGTTCCCAGAGGGATTGTCCCAAGAGCAAACTTTCTAAAGGAAGGAAAGGAAATACATAACACCAGTTAAAGACTATTCCTGGGACTGGGACTGGAATAGTGTTACTTCTGCCAAATTTTACTGGTGTCCAGTAAATAACTATTCCCAGATGCTCCCATTTTCCTGAAGTCTTGTTGCCATTTTAGGTACCAATTTATCATTTGGGTTCCTTAGGTAAAATCACCATAATTTGACTTTGGCTGACTTAAGCAAAATAACTCATTGAAAAGTTATCAAGAAGCTTATAGGAGAGGAGCTTACCAGGAAAGATGAGAACTAATTTCCTAAAATCTATAAGAAAAAGAGAAGCTAGACTGCTAGAACTATAGCTTCAATTCTTTCCTATCTCTATTGGTAAAAAATATCATACCCATAACTCATGCTTCCCCAAATCAAAACACCAGGCAATGAGTACTGCTAGCCTTAGAACCTGGATTATGATGCCACCGCCTCTGATATAAAGAATTATCTTAGGGCCACATCTTTATGTTATTAGTTTAAAATACACACCCTAAACAGGTTCATAAGATTGGCCAAATCTAGATAAAATTCCTGAATCCAAGCAGTCAGAAGAAATGGTAAAGCAAGAATATGATGTTTTCAGCTTCCATAATTGGAGTAGCAATTTGCTTCCAGTCAAGGCTCAAAAGGTGGAGAATTCTCCAAATATAAGAGGAAATCTCAGATTCTTGACAACCCCCCAAATATAAAAATGTCTGGTCTGCTCTGTGCTGCATATATTTATTTTTGAAAAGATTTACAGAAATATTGAACAAATGTTATACAAACCTCTGAGGGATGAATTTATTAGTTAAATAACAAAGTATAAAAAAACCTTTAGACACATCTATTATTAACCTGGGTGTAGCTTAATCACTGAATAATGTGGTTCCAGTACACCTGTTTTGATTACTTAAGAGATAATTAGATATGTAATCAATTGAGCAATATTATCTTGAATGATTTAGCATGATATATTTTAATGCATTTTTTACAGGGATATCAATAAAAATCAGTATATTTTGTGTGAGTGTGTGTGTGAACAGTATACAAAGCTGGTTTGTGATCTTATAACTTTTGATATATATAACTATTTACCTGCTGTTACCAGTATGAAATACTCGAGTGTTGGAGGGAATCAGAAGTGATAATGGTATCTCAGAAAATATCACAATAGTGAAAACAGATTCTGTTATTTACTTATTACAATGAGAGTATTCCCTACACAACATGCTTCCTAACTTAATTCCACTCTTCTCAATATATGTTAAGATTTAGTGGTTAAGAAGAAAGGCTTTGCAGGAAACTTCTTGAAATCTGAGTAAGATATTGTCTTGTTAGGTGAAGGTATAATGCACTAACTGATATACACATACTGTGCAAAGTTTTAGAGACATGGCTTCAGGGAGAGAAAGAGATCTCTATTGACCAAGAGACAACAGACACATAAACTACATAACCTGCACACAAATAACTGATTTTATATTATGACTAAAGAAACAAGGTTACCTATAGATTAAAAAAACTACCATTGCAATTAATTATTAGTGAATCAGCTAAAAATCTTATCTGGACACAAACATTCTTTGAATAGTTAATTTGAAATTTATAAGATTTGTGCTTCTTCCATCCATCCATCAATCCATTCATCTATTATTTCATTCGTTTATTAATCATCTAATGAATGCATCCTATGTTACAGGCAGTGAGGAAAACATTAGCAAGCCAAATGTCGCTTTTCTCACATATATTATAGTCAAGAAGAAAAGAAATTAACTAAACAACCATAAAAATAAAACCATGCATATGGAAGTAACTAGAGATTATACCTAGAATATTTTATGCAAATTAGTGCTCCATGGACTGTGCTTGTCTTTAAACTATTGATTGTTGGTTCATAAGATGTAAATTTAGAATTTGAGAGTATGTATTTAGAAACTTTTATACTAATTTGACAAAGTAATATTCTACCTGTTGAATCTAATAATATACATTTGGACTTACATTTTATGTCTTTTTCATTTTTTTTCTAGTGTCTTATTTTTATTGTGTTTTATAAAACTATCAGTCCACAAAGATTTTGCAGGAAAACAAAAAACCTGCCCCTTCCTGATGATTATTGGACAAACCCTGCCCTTGATTATAAGCTCCTTGGGCTCAGAGGTATCCTATCATATCCATCTCATTTGTTTATAAACAAAATCAAAAAAAGAGAAATAACACCAAACTCCAATCCACTGAAGGTGATCAGAATTGTTTTAAGGAAAGTCCTTTTTCTCATCATGCTCTATGTTTCATATAATTTGTTAAGACAACCACTTTAATAGGTGCCAGGTGATCTCTTTTATTTATCTAGCTTTCTGGAGTACATAGGCCACAGTGTTCAAAATGAATCAGGGAACTTTGGGGATTTTTTTCCTGTAGTATGTGTTTGCTGATTTTTTTTTTAAGCTAACCCACATCTGGACAGTCTTCCTATTTTGAGTGAGTTTCCATGAGAATCAGGACCTGTGGCCCATGAGATGTTCCCATTTGGGAATTTGACACTTGAAATAGTAATCCCATCTCAGGGGTGATAAAGAAAAACTTTCAAGGAGGTGTCCATTAAGATGAAAATTCAGGGGCAGCATGAGTGACAATGCCAACAGCAATGTCCTAACCAGATTGTTTGTGACATGGCCTTGACTGTGTCTTCCGCTCCATTGACCCAAACCTTTTTTCTGAACTTAACTCTCTGAGGTATTTTTTGTTGTTGTTCTTATTCTCTGAACAATTCAACAATCTTCCAATAAATTGATTTTCTGCTCGGGTTATTCAGGGTCAGTCTTTATAGCTTGCAACCAAGAAACCTGACTAATACATGACCAGAGTACACACAGGATGCTTCTTTTAACAGCTACGCATTCTTCTCCAAATACTGCTAACATGTTCTTCAAAGGTATCCTATTGTATCAGCAGAGCTATCTTCAACTGTAGTAAATTTATTTTACATATCTCAATTATTTTATTTTTCAGTATTCTTAGATGAAAAGATCTCTATTGTCCCTATAAACTAGCAATCAGCAAAAGAATATAAAAAGGATTTAAAGATGCTTTTAAAAACCAAGACATAAAAAAAAAAGTCCTTACTTATCTAGATATTTAGGAAATTAATCATAACTAGTAAAGGGTTCTCTTTCTATTCATCCTTTCAAAAGTCAAAAATATTTTTATTATTTTATCATTATTACCTAATATTTGTTTACAAATTGTTTTGAAAAGCACACCAATCATAAGAACATTTCACACAAAATGATCACATCTGTGTAACCAGCACCAAGCTGAAAAGCAGAATACTATCCACACAAATTTCCTTTCTTACCCCCTTCAGATTACTATCTCACTGAAGGAAAACCACTATTCTGACATTTAATAGCATTGATAGTTTTATGAACAGAATAACTGTACAGCTGAACCCAGTCCAGATAGAAGAATCAAGGGAAATAATAAATTATGATTAATAAATTTAAAATAATTTTTAATCCAATTAGTTATAGGTTTCTTTATCACATAGTAATAAATAACTAGAATACAAATTAGTATCTAGAAATGTGATACTGCCATGACAGAAATCTAAAATATATGTTATTGGCTTTGGGCCTAGATTGAGGTCTGAGAGGAAAAGTGACTGTTGATAGCGATTGGAAAGGCAGTGAGGAACCTGAGTGCAGGAAACTTGTCCTATGTATTGCTAAAACAATTAGTGAGACTGTGACCTTCAGTGGAAGGTCATAAAATGGACCTAATGAAGTTGTGGATCTGGATAAGTATGTTTCCAATTAGACTATTGAAACTAAATTTGGCTTCCTTTATCTGACTATGATAATATATTGCAAGAGAGAGATGAAAGAGACAAATAATACCTCACTTTTCAAGGATACTTTAGAGGAAACTCTTCTAATCAAGGGTGCTCTGAATTAGAAAATAAAAATGTTTTACATTACCAGCCCCTTAATAGGGCAAAAAGTGTTTAAACTAAAAATGGCCCCAAGGCAAAGATCAAATCCAGGGTACTGTAAATAAAACATGGGCTCAGGGTCAATTCCAAACTGAAGATTAAGAACTCAGAACATTTTAGGCATTGCCTAGAGTTGGAACCTATCATTTCAAAAGAAACGCTTCTAACAATCTTATGGGCATGAATCTTAAGACGTAGCATGAGGGCCAATGCCAACAGCAATATCCTAACTAGACTATTTCTGGGATATGGCTTACAGAGTGAAGTATAAGGGGGTTTGCCATAAAGAAATTTGTGAGTGAGATTTTCGGTCTAATGAAACAAATTCCCAATAAGATTCATTGGAAACCTATATTGTTTTAAGGAGAATTTTATTGTCAAAATCACTGCAAATGTGTGCTAAAAGGGACAGAGATCAGATAAAAGTGAAAAGAGGTGTTTGGGTCTCAAAACATCTATAAGCAGACAGCAGGCTGAGAAAGCTACTCAGTTGCAAGTACTAGTCGTTTCTTATGGAAAAGAAAGAATAACTCAAAGGGTAGGACTAACAACCTGCATGAAGGACACAAGAGTCATGTTAAAACATTCCTAGAGCATGAGATATATCTGGCACTCTATTGTGCCTCTGGAGCAGAGAAGATTTAGGACATATTCCCTGCTGGAATAGATTAGTAACTGCTATTTTTTTATCTGTTATCCCCTCTTTGAACAGAAGTTTTCCTGTCTTGACATATGGCACATTATTTTCTTACATGGCATAAAAAATTTTGCAGATGTGATTAAGTTAAGGATCTCAAAATGGAAAGATTATCCTGGATTATCTGAGTGAAACCAATATAATCACAAGGATCCTTATAAGAGGAAGGCAGGAGGGTCAGAATCAGAGGGAAGAAAATGTGATGATAGAAGCAAGGTTAATTCTCAGAGAGAGTGATCTGAAGATGCTACACTGCTGGCATTAAGAGAGAAGAAAGAGCCATAAGCTAAGAAATGGAGGTGGCCTCTAGAAGCTGGAAAAGGCAAGGAAAAAGATTATCTCCTAGACTGCAGAAGGAACACAAAACTCTCTAAACCTTGATTTTAGCTGAGTGAAACTAATTTCAGACTTTTGACTCCCAGAATTGTAAGATTTGTGTTGTTTTAAGCCATGAAATTAGTGGTAATTGGTTACAACAGCAACAGGAATTGGAAGCATTAGCAATAGGAAGCAATACAGTAGAAAATCAACACACCATTGTATTGTATGTTGGGCGTATAGAGGAAAGACAACTTGACTCTTTTATTTCCCAGGTCTCTGAAACTGAGGAGTTGTACTTGAGGAGCTTCATGTGTCTCTGGATCTGACTTGGATGATGAGATACTGGACTTCAGGACTAAGCTTGATGCCACATTGAGCTGAAGTCTTGGAAGTCTCACAATATACTCTACATGTGGGAGGATCATGAATTGTTATAGTCAGAGGGCAGATGGGAGTAAATAATCTCCAAAGATGGCTTACAGCAATTCCTTCCCTCCCTGAATATGCCACTGCTTACATAGAGAGTGGTGTCTATTTTCTCTTTCTTTGAATCTGGTCTGACTTTGTAACATTCTTTGCCTAGTAGAATGCAGTGAAAATGAGGCTTGGTCAGTTCCAGGCCTAGCCTTTAAGAGGACTGACAACTTCTGCTTCCTCTATCTTGAAAGACAGCATCGCATAAGGAGTCTGATGACCCTAAGACCACTATTGTGTGAAAAAGCAAGCCACAGTTAGAGGCTGTGTGTACCAAACAGAGAAGCCCAGCGGTTCCATCCACCCCAACAGAGGTCTAGATATGTGAGTGAAAAAAAGCGACACCAAACACTTATGGACAGAAAAACAGACCAGATAAACTAATCTCAATCACAGGATCATGAGAAATAATGTATAAAAAATGTATACACTGTAAATTCTTTAAGCTATTAAGTTTTGGTTTTGAGTTGGTTTGCTATGCAGCAATGCATAACTAAAAGAGTTGGTTTGCTGTGCACTTCAGTTGTAGAAAAAAAATCTTTTTAAAAATTTCAGTCTTTGGCTGTCTGCACTTTTAACATCTAAAATGGTGTTTTCCATTGTCAAACAGATAAAGTTTCAATAAAACATGATCTGGGTAAAGTAGAACTTTCTGTTTTAGCAGAAAATGCCACAGTATATGTGGTATTAGATTATATTTGTCATATTCTTATTATTTACTTGATTATTTTCTGCCCTCAATTGCTTCCTTCGTTTTATCTACCCGAGATTGCATATTATATATGAATTAGGCCACCACATAGGGCCTCATTACCTTGGGACTTTGTTGTGAAAATTACAAAAGAATATTGATAATGATCAAACCTACACTCTGAAATAAGCACTTTTCGTAAATACCCATATACAATGCTACAAAGTGAATTCTGCTATCAGTCCTCAAGTCCTTTTTAATCTATCTTAAACTAGTATAGTTCTTGTTCACGCCATTATCTGCAGTAGATTTCTGTTGCTGTGTAACAAATTATGTAAAAACCTAGCAGCTTAAAATGTTTGTTTCATACAGTTTCTAAAGGCCCGTAACTCTATAGCAAATGATCTGGACAATTCTGACTCTAAGTGTCTCATGAGGTGGTTGTCAGGCTGGCAGCCAGATCTCAAGGCCTGACAAGGCCTGAAGGTTCAACATTCAAGCTCACCATGTTAGCTAGTGGGCCTCAATTTCCTCAAACTGTTATCTAGTTTTGCCATCTCTTGCATACAGTAAAGTACATTTTAATATGTAATAATAGGAAGAGCGTAATCATAGAATTAAGGAAAGTCTTTCCTGATGAGAAGTTGTCAAACTTAAGTAGCTATAATAATGTATATCCTAATATTTTAAAACACCTATTGCATACAGATTGCAACATGTTTTATTTTATATTATAGCACATTACCTGTCTTCAGGGATTTAAAAATATACCATGGATGTGGTCTGTGAAAATATTTGATAGGAAAGAAAAAAATTTATATTTTGGAAGAGTGATAGAGTATGCAGATTCTTATGGGTTCCTAATATGTAACAACACATTGCTAACTACTTAAAAAAAATACACATTTCATTTAGCTTGTTGGTGCAGGTATACTTCAAAACCATGATGTATTGTGAACTTATGTATCTGAGTATATACCAGTTCTGCTTGAAAACCTTGTGTATAAACCTCTTAGGGGAAAAGAAGCAACTCTTTGGTTTCTGAATGTTTTCTTTTGTTCTTTTTATTGTCCTTAAAAGGAATTTAAATGATGGCACAGATGACTGGAGGCCATAGTGTTGAGTGATTCTGTGATGATAGCTTGAAAACTTCAGAAAGTGTTTCAGGACTAATAAGTACCTGGGAGAATATCAGCAACAGCACTGCATACAGGTCACAGCCAACCAAGTCTTCAAATTTTGAATAAATGGTCTGCACTGAGAATATGTTGTGTGGCGATTTTTGCAGAAAGAGAGATTTCTTACCTTGCTGATAATAAAACCATACACACAAAAAAGAGAAAGATTTTTGTAGCTAAACTATCATTTAAAATTATGGCAAGAGGCACCTTTTATTTTTTGGCATGGTATTTACTTGGCTATGGAAAATGACAATTGCTTTATAGGCAATATATTCATAATTAAAGCTGCATGGAAAATTTTCACATCATCTGTGAAATTATTTTTGCTAGAATTTTTCATTTATTTGCCAAGGGCATTTTTAAAAAATTTGGTCATGACAGCAAAATAGTCTTTATCTTAAAAACAGCTTTTCCATATTCTCTACCTTAAAATTAAATTATATTTTTCCCAAGAAGGAATATAGTAAGATTTTATATGACTGGTACAGGAAATCAATGAACATAAAGAGGTATCACTTTTAATTCACATCTGATTATTCAAGAAGTTTGCACAGTGAAGCGAACTTGGGACATTCAGGGAGGCTTTTGACTCTAAGTAAAAGAAAGTTCAGTTAAACATGGCTTCAGCAACAAAGTCAGCTAATTCAATAATTATAACAAGAAGGCCTGATTTTTGTGGTTCTAGAGTTGGTGAATTCAGCACCTCAGGAGGCTTTTGACTTTACTAACATGTTGACAAGATCACTCAGGCTGCTCCAAGCATCCTGTCTTCCCACAACAGTGACCAAAGCAGAAAGAAAGGGGTTGGGTTCTCTTCAAGTAACTATCTCTTTTATCAGGGGAAAAGTCTCTTCAAGGTGAACAATGAAGGCAGTTACTCTGGGAAAGTATATCCCACGGTCCAATCAAACGAATGTGAGCTCATAGGATAAATTTTCACCTGAAGTGTATGTCCGTTGTCAACTTGTTTACTTGTGAGTTATGTTTTCCTTGTGAAAAGATACAAAGGGAAATGTGTGTCTATTTTGTCTGTATAGATTCCTAATAGGTAATTTTAATATATTTTTACTCTGCACATTTTGAATAATTTAATTGACATACTTCTTCAACCAGCTTCTGTGGAATCAATCTAAATATTACTAGCAATTGGCAGTAAATATCTGGGTCAAAGTTTAGTTTCCAGAGTAAAAAAAAAAACCCACCTAAATTAGAGTTAATTTGCATGATATCTGAAAAGTCACTTTCCTTCAATTGTAAAGTGTGGTGATGCTAGCACCTGCTGCCTCGACTGTGTGTGTGCTTGTGGAGTGAAGGTTGTTAAATGAGATCATGTTTGTAAAACATTGAGCATAGTGTCTCACAGAGTAAATCTTCAATAAATACTATTGAACCATTAAAAGGGCACTAATGATGATGGTCCTGATTATGATGGTGATTAATCTGTAATATCTTTTGCTCTGAACCAGAAGCTAAGTACGTATCCACAATCATACATTTATGTGAGAAAATTGATTATTTGCCATTGAGAGTAATGACTATCCTTTTTATTTTCCCTGTCATATATTGCATATTTTCTCTGCTCTAGGCACTGTTAAAAGCTCTTTACTTTTCTGGTCTCTTTTAATCCCTAACTATTATTCATTTTACAGAAGAAGGAACAGGTTCAAGGAGGTTAAGTAACTTGTCCAAATCACCGTTGGGGAGTGTCAGGACATGCTCCCAGCTCCTGCTTTTAACCACCGCAGAATTTGGTTTCACTTTTACAATACTGTTATGATAAGTTTTAAACAAAATCCATCTATATAATTAAGTTCTAAACTATAAATATTGCCTTTAGGTTTAGATACACTAGAGTTCTGTTTTCGTTTTCTTCATTTTCTCTTGTGCTTTTATTTCTTCACATTCTCTCTCTCTTAGGATTACTTAGCAAATAAATATGTGAAGAGATTTTTGAGAAATGCTGTGCTTTATTAACTAGTTGTTGGTGATTGAATCCCCCACACAAAGTATGTTCAAGTCTTAATCAGAGTTCCTGTGTGTGTGAACACATTTGAAAACAGGACCTTTGAAGATGTGATTATCAGTTAGATATTGACTTATTTGTGAATGGGATCTTCCAAGACCCTATTTAAATGAGGCCAGATTAATTCAGGGTGTGCCTTAATCCTTATGAATGAAGTCCTTATGAGGAGAGGAAATCTAGATAGACACACAGATAAGTTAGCTGGAGAAGTAGAAACCAGAAGGAGGAGCCATGTGACAGAGGCAGAGTTTCAAGCCAAGGAACCCCAAGGATTGCAGCAAGACAGGAGCAGAATGCGACAGACTCTCTGATAAAGTGTGGCCTGTCAATATCTTGATTTTGGACTTCCAGCCTCCAAAACCATAAATTCCCATTGTTTAAGTGAGCCAATTGTGTGGTGTTTTTCATAGCAGTCCTGGCAAACTCAAACAAATAGCTTTCTTGAACAAGCATCGGTATTTGAATTAATTTCTTTTTTTTTTCTGTTAAAATACATTATATTTACTGTATTTTTCTTTGTTAATAAGATCATTTAGATTTTTTTGTAGGAAATGCATGCTTATTGACTAAACAGATAGTAATGGAATTTTACACATAAGTAAGTAGTCCTTTGCCTGTCTTGCTGTAATCTTGAATTTTGAGTGGATAGTATAAATGATGGTGGCTTATTTATTTATATTTATTCAATAAATATTTATTACAAATTTCCACTCTGAACTCTTGGCATCCATGAAATATATGGGATGTTAGTAGCATGGAGGAAAAGAACAGAGCATAACAAGAGCCCAAGAGCTTCTTATTTTTCTTGTTAATGTTGTTGTTAGAAAGGATGACAGAAATCATAATCATGATAATGTACCATAAAAATAAAAAATTTCAAGTAGATTTCTGAGAAAGTTAAATAATTTTTTCATAAGAGATTTTGAAATTGTATATATAAAAACTTGGACCCTATTAAGTCAATGTAATTCATTTAAGTAATTTTCTGTACATTGTACCAAGTTCTTTTGTACTAGAGAGTAGAAGGGTATTAATTAAGTATGGCTTATAGAAGGAGAGAACATCTCTCTCTCCCCAGTTCCTTGACCTCTACTTTAAGTATATCTTTAGATTTACATGCAAATTGAAGTGCCTAATAGGAGAACAGCACATGTAGGCTTCTCAGGTAGATATATTGGGAAAGGAGAATGGAGATGGATTGTGGGATTTGGGGCTTTCAGACATAGTTCTACCCAGGAACTTGTGAAATGTGACATGATACTGTGTGGCATCTTGACCTAGACTTTCCTAAATGCGGAAAGAACCATACTCTTGAGGTCTGCATTAATTTGAGGCCCCTCCTGTACAGGAACAGAATAAAGAGAAAGGAGACATTCCACTATCCTCTTAGAAAACAGAGATGAACATGTTGCCTGGGGCAATGTGACAGCAGCATGGGCTTCAGCCTGAGCAGTTACCTACCTTGGAAGCAGAAGAAATGGGAGGAGTGGGCTAAGCAAAGCTTGGAGAACATCTTTGGGTGGAGCTGGCCTTGGTGCTGATGATTCTTGGCTTCCTTGGATATATAACCTGATGCCCTCAGAATCTAGAAGTAGTTCTGAATGTGCAAAATTTGGGATTTACTTTGAATTCCCAGGTGGATAAGATCTTGAGATCAATGTTGTTGGCCCTGAGAGGCAGCTTTATCTCCTATACCTAGAGTGAGATAAATTGAATTGAGATGAATAAATTGAAACTATATCTAATATATATATATATATATAAACTATAGTTTATAAACTGTGGGATTTAAAGTAAAACCATATTTCTCATGTGCATTTTAGAGCTTCTAAAAATTGCCTGAGAGAGTCCATGCATCATAGTTATTATTTGTCATGACTAAGATTTTGTAATTCAGAAGAAAATTCAAATTTCATACATTAATTAAATTAAATAACTTCCACATTTCCAAATGTGGGAAAATAGTAAAAAACCAAACCAAAACAAAACAAAAACTAAGAGTAAGCACTGCTCTTAATTCCTTTACTGAATTCCTGAATGGCTCAATTTTGCTCTGTCATTTTCCTCAGTTTTAAAAAAGCCAAAAATGGTGGTGATTATATTAAGGTAAGGATTCTTTAAAGAATAAGTTTCAGAAATGTGCAATTTACATAATAAAGCAGTAAATATATATATATATATATATACACATACATATATAATGCATAGTTTTATAATTCAGTTCCCCACAATTTATAAGACATTTTACCTGACATTTTAGGGGCCATTTCAATAGGGACTTCATTCTTTTCTTTCTTTTTGACTACAAAGTGAGATATATATAAAGAGCTTTTTTGTTGTTGTTGTTATCCATTTTACTTTGAGGTAGATTATGTCTGAAAGCAATTTCTTGCTTGCTCCTTACCATTTCTTGCACTTTCACATAGTCTAAGGATAAAGCCGAAAAGAGTTCATTTTCACATTACCAATTGTTTTCTTTAAATGAAGAGCTCGAATCACCCCAGGTTTATGAGCCTCTTGTGCCTGCCAAGTATTTAATTCCAAGTACAACATGTTATCGGTCTATTTCAGAAAGCAGGTTAAATGGGTCACTTACCTTTCACCTCCTCTGCCAATTCATATAAACATAAAAGTCTTCTTTTAAATTTTTAATCCACCCTCTTTTTTAAAATAAAATCACATCAAATAAATTTAAAGCCAGCTTTTAAAATTGCTTTGTGCTTTATGAAACACTGAATCTACATTAGCAACTATAATTTCTATACCCACCCAAAACATAGTAAACAGAATAAGCATTGTGGTGTTAAAACATTTAAAAGGGTATTTTAAGCTTGCTGATATAGGATTTTTACATTGAAAGTGGTTGGTGAAATAGTAAAGGCAAAGGGTTGGGATCATATTTAAATGTGCAAAAGAGAAAACCGAAAAACATTATCAATTAGCAGCTAGAACAGGAATTAGCCTTAATATTTCTGATAACCTAGAGGAACTTGAGATTGAATATTATATTTTGGGAAAACGTTTATAATATTTCTCAGTTTGCCAGGCTTCTATGACAATCACCAGACAATGGGTTGGCTTAAAAAATGGGAATTTCTTGGCTCATGGTTTTGATGCTCAAAGAAGTCCAAAATCAACATACTGGCAAGATATACTTTCTCCTGAAAATCTGTAGTCTTCTGGGAATAGCTGTGGCAACCCTGGGTGCCTTGGCTTGTACTTCTGCCTCCCATCATATGGTGATGTCCTCTCCTTTATGGCTTCTGTGACTTTAAGGTCCTCTTTCTAATGCCTCCAGTAATCTAGATTAAGACCCACATTCATTAGCTGGGCCATAGTTTAAGTAATCTTCAAGAGGTCCTTTTTACAATAAATTCATATCCACAGGAATGTGGAGTAAGATTAAGAGCATGTTTTTTTCTGGGGTCCATCACTCAACCAACCACACAATATATGTAGTGCTGTAATGAAATTCTATAATACATTTGGTTCTGTAATGTCTTAAATTGTTGTATCATTCATTGGTTATGTACATTTTAGAATATTCTCATAGTTTAACTAGGAGAAATATGATCTTACTTCGCTTTTGTGTCTAGTAGTAAACATCTCATTAAAAACCATTAAGATTTTTAAAGACATATGGGCAGAAAGACTAGTGTCTATCAAGAGTTTGGAGCAGTGTATTTTCAAATTTTATTTCCTTGATAAAACTGTGAATTCCCTGTGTCTCATTTATCAAAATTCTGATTCACGGAACCTGGAATTGACCACA
Organism: Cabassous unicinctus; assembly: GCA_029593785.1. NCBI lineage: Eukaryota > Metazoa > Chordata > Mammalia > Cingulata > Chlamyphoridae > Cabassous > Cabassous unicinctus. The sequence continues at coordinate 17,089 of JAQZBX010060805.1, forward strand.
AAAAAATCATTGTGTGTATATGTGTGTGTGCATGCTGTTGCTGTTCTTTTGAGGAAAGAAGATAATGCATCTTTTTTTAGCAATACAGAAATAATAGTATGAAATGCTCCCTTTAAAAATGGTCCTTCTGGTCTCTTCCAA
>JAQZBX010060806.1:0-17230 GCA_029593785.1 Cabassous unicinctus
TTAATTTATAATATGCATATAGACTTATGTTGTCATACTTAAAACATGTATTTTCAGGTTTTATAAATACAGAGCAAAGCACTTAATCTAGAATAAATACCAAAATATGGAGTGAAAAATCTACTACATCATCTAGGAAGGTGGAGGATGTGGCCATGCTACAATTGCCAAGGGCGCACAGGAGTTCCAGTTCTGCTGCTCCTTTCTGGGCCTGTTACTTCAGATGAAAAATGAAGTGATTGAAGTAAGTGACCTGTAACGCTTCCTGAAACTTAAAAAAAAATCTGCTATTTACAACTCAGCAAACTTTAATTAGCAGCCAATCAAATGTATATGGATGAGATGAAACTCAAATGCCTTCTCCCTCCAAAATAACCTACCTGAAGAAACATTCTCTATCCAGCAATAAGCACTAAGCTTATTTTACCCAAGACGTGAACCTTCTTTTACACTATTCTATGAATTCATACCCAGTGCTGGAAGTTTCTAGCACCTGCCACTTCTGAATAAGCAAAACCAAGAATCTCTCTTAAGAAATATTTTAATCCAACTTCCCATCTCTACAAAAAGTATTTTTCCCAACCAGTTTTTTTAAACCAGTTTTATTCTATTCAGAGAATAGAGAGCCAGAGTTGGAAAGGACTGACACCAAAGAAAAGAATAATATGGTTTAAAATTCAAAACCTAAGATTCCTTTTAAAATGGTATAAACTACAGAATTACTTCTGGTATTACTAATCATAAACATGCTTGCAAAAAGTATTACCTAGGACTTTTTCTGCTGGATAGTCTGAAAAAGTAGCCTTACTGCATGTTAAAAATATATTAATAAACCAAAGAAATAATAAGAAAAAAATGTATTAGTATCGTTGCTTTACTGAAAAACATAAATGATATATTCTGGAAACAGTATTTCATTCTCAAGTAAGAGCTATCATCCCAGGTAGGAATGAAGCTTATCAAAGAACCCCAATTTAAATTGAATCTAGAATATCTTTAGTCTATACCAGCTGTGTTCTCCTTCCACTTATCCTATGAGGAATGATACACAGGGAATTTGTGTTTAAAGCTGGAAGATGTGGCTTAGTTTATAAGCAGATTGTCTAAACAAAACTCAATCCTAAATTAATTGCTCCTTCATTCATCTGACGGATATTTACTGAGCATTTCCTATGTGCCAAACTCTATTCTATGTGCTGGGGATACAGGCATGCTAAAACAAGACAGACAAACTCTCTGCTGACATGTTTCTTACATTCTAGTGCAAGGAGACCGGCAATGAACAAGTAAAAATAAGATAATTTGAGAAAATAAAACGTGTTTAAAGGAAAATGTTAAAAGGGATGAGATAAAGAATTTTAGGAGGAGTTCTGTTGCGGGACACTCATAGTCCGTCTCTTTGGCGGAACTTTGGAAGAAACGAGCCAGGCAAAACTTCCAAGTATTTTAGGCCAATGACAAAGACCCTGAGGTTAAAGTGAGGTTGGCCCATTCTGGGATTCAAGTTTTCTGTCAAATACATCTGAATGCATTTTTATTATAATTATTAAATAGTTCAAATGTATTAAAAATTAAACTTGAAACAAACCCAAAATATTTCCATTGAGTTAGTATCCTACAAGATACTTTGGCTCTAAATAAATGTGTCTAAACCTTGGTTGCACATTAGCATCAATCACCGAGCATTTAAAAAAATACCACAGCCCAGTTCCCATCCAAGACCAATTGATCTCAGTCTGTTCTAAAATTCCCCAGATAAATCTGATGCCCAAAGAAAGTTGAAAGTCATCATCCCAAATTAATCTATAAATTGTCACCTTTTAGTAACCAGAATGTGGGGGGGCTTTTACGGTCAACCCTAGTTTGATCTTTGTTATTTCAGGTAAAAGGGGAGCTTGAGAAAGGCCACAGAGTACATTGGCTTCTGGAGTTGGATCACTCCTTGTTTGAATCCTGACTTTCACCAGCTTTATAGACTTAGTCAGGTCTTAAAGCTCTAAGCCTTTACTTCTTTATACAAAAAATGAGGCCATCACCAGGATCTACCTCGTTGTTCATGAGCTACTGTATATACAGTCCTTATCACTGCACCAGGTACATAGTAAATGATCAATAAATGCCAACTGTGGATATTAATAACTAAGCAAACAGACCTTTCTTTTAACCAATTTTTCAAATCTAATTTCTTGCTCTCAGGATTGACTTTTAATGCTTTAAATGAGAGGAAATGATTGAAATTAAGTTACTACCCATACAATCTCATATACTCCTTCTATTAAATGTTTGTCAAATTATGAGCAAGACAAAAATGTACTTACATTTCTAAATTATTTACCACCATATGTGGGAAAACTTGCTACAAGTATTCTTCAGGTTTCTTAATTTTTAATATATGATAGGGAAATTTTTATCCTCTTGAAAATATGCAAATTCTTATGGAAGAATGCTCAATATCATTTGTGAATACAGTCCAAATTGCTTTGGAAAGGAAAATTATGATGGTTTAATGTAGTAACAGGTGTCTTCATGAAAACCATCCTTCAAGACCAAATTATTGGAAAGGGTTTTAAGCCACATGAATATCTAAGTTTCAGTATATTTCCCATAAAACACACTTTACCAAACATTTAAAAGCTTCACTTCTGCCTCCTTCCCACACAGATGGTTGAGTGAGGACTTCCCTAACTGCAGCAATCCACATTGGATGTGAACTGACTTTCTTAGACAGTAGGTTTATTTTCCAAACATTAATAGGAGATGAAAAACAGTACGTTATCAACAAAAAGCATAACACCTACACAATGTTGAAGGAACATTTTGGATTGCTGAGCTAACAAATGTTGCAGTTCTGAAGGCAAAGAATGTTTTTGCTAAACAAATAGCAAAGTCTCACAACTTGAAAAAATAAGCAGAAGCAAATTACCATGAATGTGTCTAAAATATTATCTACATATCTTTAAATGTATTACTTTTTATTTCAAAAAAATCTAAAGGCTATAGCTATCAATTTCAAAAGGTATTAATTTCTAGTATTTTTTTTTTATCCTGTAATCACCTACATATATAGATCATATTGCTTGTCCAAATCTTACTTCTTTCACAGTAAGAGTAGGATAAGATTAAACCAATGCCATGCTCTAAGAAATCTTATTATACTACAAAAATGATTTCAATTAAATCCACAAGTCAAAGCATCAATATATTTTTTTCACAAATCCAATGGAAACTCTGGTCAAAGATTGGTAATTAAGCCAAACCATTAGCCTACAAATGCTTTGCTAAATTGATATTGTTTTTCAGTATTAAAAAATATATATAGATTTATGATGACCTAACATTTAACTGATGCCTAATATTTGACTGCACATGATAAGCAATAAAAGGAATTGGGTTAAAGACATGCTATTTTAGTTACTCTTTTGTGAGTAGGAAGAATCAGGTAATTTAGTAAGAGAAGTTCTAAGCTTAAAAGCACACAGATTGTTGAAACTGAAATAATTAAATTATGCAAAACTATGAGGACAGATTGTCAAAAATGTCTGCATTTGGCACTATGGAGCACTAAACTGGGTTAAATGAGGTTAATACAACTTGCCATGCAAGATTGGTCATGAACTTCTCTTATTGAAACCCCAGCTATAAAATTATCTAGAAAGATATATCACATGTAATCTTAAACCTGTGATCTTGCATAGACTGTTAGTACTAGATAGAGAAATATGCCTTGCCAAACACACAAAGAAAAAGTCCCACCATATTCCACTAACAAAAACTGAAGGCTTACTGAGTCCAAAATACGTTCTTAATTACCTTAATACCTCTTCAAGGTAAATCATTTATAGATTGGGAAATGAAAGCTCAGAACTGTAAACTAAATTAACTAAAGTTACACCATTCACGTGGAGCAGAGCAAGGTTTTGAACCCTGGACTTTTGGCTTAGAATTTATACTACCTAAATTAGTCTAGAATGTCACACCAGGTTAAAAACAGACACCCAGTAGCTATCAACTTATTCACAATTTATTCATTATACAGGATTCTCATTATATATTGTTCAAAGAGTTAAAAATAATGACAATTCAATGATGTGGACATTACAAAGGATTTGGAGTCCGAGCAATGTGAACTGATGTCACAGAACCATAATGAATAAGCCATGCAACTTGGGGAAAATTATTTAACATCACTAATCTTCAGGTAAGCCATCTTTAAATTAGAATTAAAATCTCTCTCCTATAGAGTCATCATGAGGTTGAGATAAAATATAGTGCGTTCAGTACTGAACACAATGGCCCACTGAAGGTCCTTAACACACCCACCAGGCACATACAAGCATATGTTTCCTTATCTCCCTGCTATAGCTAGAGCCATGTGGACAAACAAGGCTTGGCTACATCATCTGTGTTCATTAGAAGAGGAAATTCAAATGCCAATATGCAGAATAAAAAATATCAAGCCTGCATACTCAAATGTTTTGTCTCCAAATATCAAATGTATGTTAACAAAAAAATAATCCTAACAAACATAAAACCTAGAAACATCTCATTCTACTTCCCCATATTTTGTTTTTAAGAAGGTCATTGTAAACTGTCTTCTTTCTAACAAGTTTTCCTTGAATATCCTTGGGGTAAAAACCCTTTTCAGTGAAAAATAACTCATACCTGTTGTGTCTAATGCAACATGGGTATGTTTTAACCACAGGGAACATTTAACAACCTGAAATATTGCTTCGTCACTATTGAAGTTCACTAAAGTCATCACCATTCCAGAAATATATGAGCTAACATATATATAAAAATTTGAAATAATATAGAGGCTATGTTGATTCTTTCTGCAGGGTTATGAATAGATGAATCACCACATCCCTTCCAGGGAAAAGTTGTGGCAGAATATTTAATCCATGTTTTCTATGAGATACTAAACCTGTGTAACTATTGAGACCTTGGGGAAATTGTTGGCAGAGAAAACAGGAACGTTTTTAAGACCCCTATCAGACCCCATAGGATCACCCTGTCCCCACATATTCCTTTACCTCTCTGACTGCATCTTGTACTTCTCTCCCCTAAACTCGGCTCTAGATCTACTGGCCTCCAAGCCATTCATTGAACACACCAGGCACATTTTGGCCTCATCTTTTCCTGGAATGTTCTTCCCTGAGTTATTTGAATAGCTCTCTTCCTCATGCCCTTCAAGTCTTTATTCAAACATCACCTACTCAATGAAGGCTGCCTGGAACTACCCAATTAAAAAAGTTAACTTGCCTCCCACAAGGCACTCACAATCCTTCTCACCCTGCTTTACTTTTTCTTTTCTTTTTTTTTTTTATTCAACTTTATTTGTACATTTAATAATTGAAATATAAACAATTAAAAACTAAAAAGTAAACACAGATGAATAAATATATACATTTCTCCATTAAATGTAATGGATACATATAAATTTTTTTTTTTGGATCAAACAATATGTTACACAATAATTTTTTCTTTTCTTTTTAAAGTATATAATCACCTTCTAAAACTCCTTTTAATTTGCTTATTTATAATGAATATTCTTTACCATCTGACTCTCCTACTTGCATATAGTAAATGCTCAATAAACACTTGTTAAATGATGATTGCAGAACAAATTATGTTTTATAGGACATGCCCTTTCACCTTGCTATGCCACCTCTGCCCCAAAGCCTGCAGGTTCCTTACCATCCTCTTTGCATATTTTAGCCTCCATGTTTTTGCCCAGAACCTACTTTTATCTGAAATGGTCTCCCCCACTTCACTTTTGTTTTTCTTCAAGTTCAAGTTGAAGATGTTCAAGTTCTAGCTCCTCTGTGATATTACCCCAAAGATCACTAAGGCAGGATTAAACCAAATTTTCTCCTTTCTCATCAGAATTGGACCTCTGTATAGCATTTCCCACAGTCATTTGTGCATCACTTTGCCAGGCTATCTAAGGAGCTATGGTATTTTTTTAAATCAACTTTATATTCCCCTTAGAGCCTAGCACAGCACCTGACACTTTATAGGTACTCAATAAATACTTTTAAGATCAAACTGGCTAGAAATTATGTGGTTTTGCATTGCTGGTAGATAAAATAGTACACATACGCAAGCCTTATACTTTTTATAGAATGGTACTTAACTTCTCCCCACTGAATTTCAATCAATTCAGTCTGACTGAATGTTAGGTTTCCTACCTAGTGCCATTTTACTGAGCACAGAGGTGACTCCGGAACTCTAAGTGTACACTGGAAGTGTAAGTAAAATTATATCAAGCTTCCCCATCAAATTAATAAAAAAAATAATTTCTGATTTATTAACCTTGATTTTGTAAGTGTCAATTTAGTTATTATAGGTTTTAAATATTTCTTTGGGAGGGAGCCCCAACATTTTTCATGGAATCCAAGCTCTTCATCTCTTGGCTTCATCTTCTGCCATGTCCCCATACATTATCCTTCACTTCAATAATAGTCAAACCTGACTCCAGAGTTTACCTGATTGAAGATATAGCTACTGAATACCTGCTGATTACCTGGTATCATGCTAAGGAGGCAAATAGAGGAAACTTTGATTGCTCAAACTTCAGAGAAAAGTGGGATCATCTTCATACAATGTTTTAGACTTTAAGAAAAATGCTACACTGCAGGAAAATGTTTTCAAAAGGATATTCTTGATATTGTAAAGAATTGCACAGAGAACACTGAAATACCTGAATGTTAACCATATCCCTATTATTGAGTTTATACAGATGCCATTGAATCTTTTAATTAGATCTCATTTAAAAGAAAGAAATGATTTAGGAATTAGGTATTCTTACTTCCTAACAAAATATACTTCTGACATTCCACTAATCTACAGATTCCATATCTATAACAATATTTGATAGTCATGACAATGATCCAAAAGACAAAAAAAGTGGATTCTTTAAGAGACCATGGAATATTTTTTGTATCATGTATTTCATTATGTTATCAATGCACACATTTAGGAATACTTCATAGTAGCTTTATACAATATTAATTGGGATATGCAATTAGCAATATTGCAACTGTCCTCAAAACATGCAAAAATAGTTTGAAACTGGGAAGCGATAGGACTCAAGCAGTTGAGTGCCCGCCTCCCACATGGGAGGTCCCAGGTTCGGTTCCCAGTGCCTCCTAAAGAAAAAAATCAAGCAAACAATGAAGACAAAAAAACAACAAGCAGACAACAAGCAAAAATAAATAAATAAATAAAACAACTAGCAAAAACTAAATGAGCAGACAACAAGCACAAACAATGAGCAAAAACAAGGAGCAGATGAGGGAGCCATCTTGGGGGGGGAAGCTGCAAAAAATATTTAAAATATAGTTTGAAAATAAAAATTAAATTATATAAATGGAATTGCTCAGAGGAATCATTTGAGTTTCTTAATTTAGGAAATTTCTGGTGCCTTAATTTTCTTATTATGATATTTCATTAATTCACTTATACATGAATCATTAATTCATTAAACATTTATTGATTACCTTCTATGTACTGTGCGAGGTGCTAGAAAAATAAATAGGATTTGGACTTTAGTATAAAGGACAGAAAAAGAAACAGATTATTCCAGAAAGGCATGATAAACACTAAGGTAGAAGTGTATACAAGATACTGTAGGAAGCAAAAGTAGAAGCATCTATGTCAGGTTGAGGGGTCAAAGAAGGTTACCTAGGAGAGGTGATGCTTCATGTGGGTCTGAGGGAGAGGGAGGGGGAGGGGGAGAGATTGGTTGATTCAGGAGACAGAAATGGCAGGATTTGGTACTGAATGGATATGTGAGTAAGGATGGGGTGACTGAGAAGAAGGAGTGAAGGCTTGGTGTTCTTGTGAACAGTGTTGCCATTAACCAAGATAGGTCATATCGGAGAGGAAAATTTGAAGAAGGATGATGATGAGTTTGAAGTGCTTGTGAGATAACCAAATTGAGATGACAATTTGACAGTTGGATATGGGTCTGGAGATCAGTAGAGAGGTTAAAATTAAGGGTATAAATTTGTGATTAACAGTACAGATGCATTAGTTGAAGCCATGGGCATGGATAAACACATCCAAGAATGTCAATGTGGTGACTTGGAGCTATGTACCCCATAAAAACATGTTCTTAAACTTACTCCATTCCTGTGAATATGAATCCTTGTAAAGAGGCCCTTTTGATGAGGGTACTTCAGTTAAGGCGTGGCCCAGCTACATCAGGATGGGTCATAAATCCTATTACTGAAGGCCTTACAGGAAGGACAAAGAGAAGGAAAAATCACGAGCAAGCAGCCAAACCCTGAATATCAATGGAACCCGGAAGAGAAGAGAGAAGCCAGGAGAGGCTGCCATGTGCACTGCTACTGACAGAAAAGCCATGGACCAAGGATTGCTGGCAGCCAGCACCAGAAGGTCACAGTCCTCTGGGAAAAGGCATTGCCTTGCCTACAGCTTAATTTTCTACTTCTCCTAGCCTCAAAACACGAGCCAATAAATTTCTATTGCTTAAACCATCCTATTGCATAGTATTTGTTTTGGCAACTAGAAAACTAAAACAGTCAAAGAAGATGATCAGATGGTCAAAGGCTGAGTCCTGGAGAAAGACACTATTTAAGGGAGCAGGTGGCTGAAGAAAGATCTGTAAAGGTGATGGAAGTAGCAGCTAGAGAAGCTATAAATCCTGAAATTGATTCTGGAAACCAAAGAGAGAGATTTTAAAATAGCATAGAATGGCCAACAAGGATGAAAGCAATAGAATGATCAATAAATAAAAGGAAGAAATGTAGCCTTTGGATTTGGCCTATGGATGTCAATGGTCACTTTAGCCAGAGCAATGTCAGTGGAAAAAACTGAATCCAGCAGGTTCAGAAGTATTAGGCCTCTTTCCATTAAGTGACAGTTGTCAAACAGAGCCAGTACCAGCTTAAGCACACATCACTCTGAACCTGAACCACCTGGACTCTGGAAGGCAGAAACCATGGCAGCCTTGAGGCTAATATTCCAAGTCACCAACTGGCTGAATAGCCACCTCATTTAAAGGCAATATGCTAAAGGCCAATACACAGAACAGCCAGGTCACTGAATTCCCTTGTTTCTTTTAACTATTCCAAATGATTTACAGAAATCTGTATCAGATTGGCAAGTTTTAACAAGTGTGACAGTTTGAAATTCTTTTATGAATCCCAAAAGAGATTATGTTCTTAAACTAATCCATTCCTGTGGGCTTTTTTGATCTGACTGCATCAGGAGTGATGTGTTACTCAGGTTGTGTCTGCCCTCTTACTGGAGTTGATATAAATGGAGACACACAGGAAAAGGGGGCTGAAATATTTGATCTTGCAATGTAAGAGAAAGGACTCCAGTTTTGCTCACAGCTGAGATGCAAAGAGAGAAGCCCCAGACAGGGTCAAAGAGCTGAGGCCCAGGGAGAGATGAGCCATATGCCTGACGGCTTATAGCTGAACTCGGGAAGAAAGCGGAGCAGCAGAGACTGATAGACACACCCCGGAAAGCTACAAGCCCTATGCCTGGTTGCCCACAGCTGAGCTCTGGGAGACAGTAAATTCTGGAGCGGAAGGCAGAGATCGGTGGCCATCTTTGCCATGTGGCACAAGGCTAGGATCAACAGTAGCTGACTTTGGTGAGAAAGCATCTCTGATGGTGCAATGAGTTGGACATTTCATAGCTTTGGAACTGTAAGCTTTTCCCCAAATGAATTTCCTATTGTAAAAGCCAACCCATTTCTGGTAGCTCTTTGGAAAACTGAAACAGCTTGTAAAAAATTTATGCTGTGTTTTAGTTAACCAGTTTCCTTTGTTTTCCCCATAATAGCACTGTCAAGAAAGTTCAATTTGCCCCAGATAGCCATTGTCAGAGCTGAAGGGAGTTGGCCAGAGTAGGGGTGGGGGCAGGGAACACAGGGCTGCAGGGAGGCAGAGGGCAGGGTCGACACACATCACAGGCTGCACTGCCGCCTGTGCAGAGACTGAAGGGTAAACTGGGTGGGGAAGTTTGACGGCCAGAGACAGGGGAGTGAGAGGACAGAGGGATACGGTCTGAAAGGTGTATATTTAAAGGTAGGAAGAAATCAGTGACTTTAAAGAGAAGAAGAGTGAGAACAATGTTCATTGTTCTGACCAGAACTTTGACTGACTTATTTTCCTATCGACAAAAACAGAGGCACCAGGTAGTGCCCAAGACTAGCTAACCACTATATTTTGAATTTTTAAAACTTACCTTCATAAGCACATCTAATACCTTCAGGGGCAGTTACTCACTAAATAACTTTTCTGAATCATAGCTTTGGAAATATTGCTTTAATGTTCTCAATTCTTCCATAAGTTAACCGTTTTGCTTATATTTAATCCATAAAGTGTCATACTCACTGAGTTCAACAATAATTCATGAAGTTACATGACTAAATAATAGTAATTTGATTTTCCTCTTAAGTAAAATAATTCATTTAAATTAAAATTTGATGTGTTCCCTCACATACCAAGTCTGATAACAGGCTGAGAAAATTAGCAAGGACAATCAGTATAGGTAGGCCAACCTCAGGGTCAGGCAGTCTGGGTTCAAATCCCAGCTTTATATCTGGTCAGCTGTGTGACCTTGGGCAAATTACTTAACCACTCTCTGCCTATTTTCACAAGTTAACAATGCAGCAATAAAATTACCAAACTGATGGGGTTTGTGAGTATTAGATGCACTGATAGATATAAAGCTTCTGGTACAGGGCCTGGTCCATAGTAAGTACCCTCAAGAGTTTGCTATTATTACCATTGTTTTTGCTGTCATTTTTATTATTACAGTGGTAGTTAGTAGGGATGCAAAAAGCTGCAAACACGGTTTCTGCCTCAAAGTAGCTTAAATCCAGGGTAGAGAGACAGGACACACACACACACACAATTCTAACAGCATGTTAAATGGGACCTTTTATATTGCTGCAAAGGATCCAAAATTATACTAACAAGACAAGAAGCCACCAGGGGTGTTCCTCTTCTCAACAGATTTATTAAGATGTAACAGAACCAGCTCCACCATCCACCCACCTTTCTCTCTGCCTTCCCTTCCTCTAGTCAGTATAAGAAGGTGCTGAAGGCCAGCCTTAGATTTTATGGGTGTGGATATATATGGTGAGAGACTACTCATCCCTGCCTCAACCATAAGAGAAAGGCAACAATAGTTTATTTCAAAAGCCAATGTTGCTGGGGGGATCCAGGACACTTGTTTACAGCAATTGGTGAGGCCATCAGGCTGGTTGCTTCCCGTTCTGGAGTTGAGCACAATGACAGTTCTTTGGCAAGGTGAACATCTATACATGGAATGTGGGAGAAACAGTAAAGAACCTGGTGCTCATTTCTGGGTTTAGGGTTGTCTGAAGGTAGGAAGGCCTGCGGAGTAGCCTATATCAACAGATCTTAAAAGGCCTGTGGTTTATAATACTTGTGAAGAAAACTGCTGAGGCAGTTCCTCCCAAGTTCCCACAGGCCCTCAGTGGGCTCAGAAGAGGACTCCCACGGCTCCTGTGACCCCACATGAAGAACTAGGTGGACAGAGAAAGGGCAGGGCCAAGTGAAGGGGAACCCTATCATGAGGACATGGAAGCACGGCCTTCTGGAGGGGACCAAGGGAGATTGGGCTCTCCCTCTCTGTGGGGGTCATCAGCAACTGAATGCAACAAAAGGAAGGTGAATAATTCCCCCTGCCCCTCCAAATGTAAAACATCTGTCCAGGCACCATTCCCTCAGTACAGCATAAGATGGAACCAGAGGTAACCAGAGAAGCCACTATTCTCCTTTCTGCCTATTCCAAAGAAGTAGGCCATCCTCACAGAATTCCAAGTAGCCAAGATGGTAGCCTACACCTAGGAGAGGAGAAGAGAACTTTGAATCAGATATGGCATTGGATTAAATCTATGTAATTGGATTAGACTAATAGCAATAATCAAAAGTGACAAGAAAGTTATTTTATCTTGCCAAAATGGACTGGAAGGAAATTCAACACATTTGGTTGAAAGTTGTGACTGAAAAAATAAAAATTGAATGTTTCATGTTTGTATGTTCTTTAAAACATTATTTTTAAGAGAAGAATTAAAAAGACTAATGGACCATCAATGTAAAGGCTCTAAAGTGAAATATTCCTTTGCAATATAAAAGTAAATTTAGCTATATGCATCAAGTATAAACAAGCATAAATATTTAGAAATTGACAATTTAAGAGTAGGACAAAGTAAAATAACTGGTCCCATAGACTGATATTTCATATAAAGAACCTAGATTCATTCACTGGGAATTCAGTGAAGGCATTATGGTAAATAAGTAAATATTCAAGTCCTTTCAACACCATTTTAATTTTGTCTTATCATCTTGCTTGAGAAAAAAATTAGATAAATGGTAGAAGGGCTATAAGAACTCTGTTGATTATTCCATTCTCACACCAAGAATTGCCCACAGGTAAGAAAATGAGTTACATAAAAGAAATAAAAAATAAAATAAAATTTTTTTTTAATCAAGTGGGCGGAGTGGATGAAGATCAGTGGTTGAGTGCCTGCTTTGCATGTACAAGGTCTTGGGTTCAATCACCAGACTATTTCAGCTAGTCAGTGGCTGATTAAAAACCAGTAGAACATGGGAAGCAGATGTGGCTCAATCGATAGGGCTCCCGTTTACCATATGGGAGGCCCCGGGTTCGATTCCCGGGGCTTCCTGGTGAAGGCAAGCCAGCCCGCGCGGCACGGTGAGCTGACGCAGCAGGACGACCCAACAAAGGGAGACAAGCAGACACAGAAAAACACACAGCAAATGGACACAAGCGAGCACAAGCAGCAGGGGGGGATAAATAAATAAATAAAATGGATAAAAGTAAATTAAATAAATAAATCTGAAAAAAAAACAACAACAACAACAACAACAACAGAACAATATGCAGATAAACCTGAAAAAGATGTGTTCATTTTAGCCTGACCTACTCAGATGATTTCTTCATTTATTTATCTTTTCTTCAAGATCACTAGGCATGATGATATGAAGTTATTATCTTTCATTAACAATTTATTATTTTCCTCTGGTAGCCCAAAATTTAATACTAGAAGACTTTAAGAACACAAGAATGAAATTATTGGAATAATACCGGATTTGTTCATAATGCTAACCAAACAAATAAATATCCCAAACAAAAAAAAAAAACACACCTTTTTTTTTTCCCATGACACATTTAATTTTGCATTCTTTATGGATATCACTCTTCTATGTAGTGACAACATATTCCTAAATTCAACAGTCCTCTCCACACAGAGGTCAACTTAGAACCTAATTAACAGCTTTCAAAATTCAGAAAACCGAAGGCTCATAGTTGAGGGTCCAATTAAACTGCCCTCGTGATTTCACCCCTTGTACCAGCTGAGTAGTTAAAACAATTATGGAGGGAGCTGTGACAGCATAAAAAAAAAAAAAAAAATCAGCATTCTCATTGCATTCTGCAGAAAAAAAATCTGAGAAATGACGAGGGGTAGGTAAGGTGGGTGGAATGTGGGAGAATAAAGGATGTAAAACAATACGTTTTATGAAGTAAACAGCCATCTTAGCAATAGCTGTGTAAAACCATGACATATAGATTGCTAAGGAATTGTTTTTGCTGAGGGTGAGAATAAGCGCACTATGGCATACTTCATTTAGAGGAAGAACTGTTATTATCAACTTCTAGAGAATGCAAAGATGGCATGCCAAAAATGTTACTTAATTGAGGAACGCAAACCCAAATGCATTGTATCCCTTTTAGTGCTATTGTTCGCATGGCTTTGAAGCCATCAGACACTTCTGTTTCGAAGTGACATACAGTCTACAATAACTCTCTGAATTTACAACTTATCTGCTGTCGTTTTTTCAGGTCTAGTTTTACCACTTTTATACCTGATATCAGGAGTAAATTGGGACTGCTCCTATACCATTCTACCCTCTTCCGATTACAGCCCCCACATCCATTTGGGTGGAAAGATAAGATAGAAGTGGATATTGAATGGAAATCTAAAGTTACAGTGAGTTTAAATCAAAGTCTCTCTTCACTGTTATTTGCAACATCAACACTCACCTACACCTTTTTTAACCCTGATGTTCTTTTGACATGGATTTTATTGTGCCACTGGCAACAGGGTGTTTCCTGGGGTATTAGTATTAATTTTCATAATAATATCATGTGTTTTATTTTCAGGAGTCACAAACTTAAATGCCTACAAGAAGAAGGAGGTAACTTAAGTGAGTGAAGACGCCTGGTTAAAGATCCAAATACACTTTTTTAGTTTGCATTTAATATGCAGTAATATATTTTGCTTACACAAAGAAAGAAGCTGGCTTCCAGTTTTTTCTTCTTAAAGTAAGCTGACTTCTTCAGCTATCTGTCATTTTCCCATAATTAACAAAGCCATGGATACAAGGAAATATTTCTTCACATTGAAAAAATACAGTGGAATGGCAGTTTCCACTGGGCCTCCATGTCAGGGAGAGAGCAGGGAATGGTGAGGACTGTGGTCTACTCGGAAGGTGGTGATAACTGTACAAACAAGGTCACTGCTACGGAGCTCTAGCTGATTTTTTCCATGTTGTGAAGAGACTCATCTGCGGCCAGATTTTTTTAAAAGAAAACCTGGGAAGATGAACTTTTATGCAAAATCTTCCAATTTTCATATGTTGACAAAAAAAAAAAAATTACTTGTCTCAGTGGTGTGCTTTCCAAATAAAACACATTTACATGTCATTTGTGACCCTCAGGCCTCCAGTTTGCAAGACTTGCTTTACATACTTTACATGGTTACCCAAATTTAATGGTTAACAGTATTTGGAAATCAGACCCAAGAAACTTATTCCATATAGGAGATTGGGAAATGCAACCTTGGAATGAGAGAGTATGTGGGTGAACATTTACATACAACAGGCAAATAATGTGCAGAACGTGGTCATAGCTATGGATGAAAGGATCAAGAAAGTCAACTGAAAACTTGTTCAGATAGGCCCCCCCCCAAATATAATTAATGTGAGAGCTCTTATCATTTATGCTATTTCAGATAGACACACAGATTTGATTCCTTGTTATTAAATTTATGAGTTTTCCCATTATTATTAAATTTATAGTTTTTATTATGTTATTTTATTATGTTATTAAATTTAAATTTAAGGATTTTTTCCTAATTGGGAAAGAAGGCAGAGAAGGAATATATACAGTAATATAAAATGTAACTTTGTTGCTTAATCTGTAATTTTCAAAGGCAAATGGAGAGGGGAAAGGTAAAGATGCATTATGGGAAATAGTAGAGCCCTGGAGAAGAAACTGGGGGTGGTAGATTTTTTGCAAATTCTCTAGTACTCTTTTTATAAAGTTAATGAGAGAAATGGAAAAGGAGATTATGAACATTAAAGCAGGATAGGGAACAGATCAGGTCAGACATATGATGACTCTTAGGAACTGGAAGCCCTAGCATTTTGGAACAGGAGTCAGAATAGGGGAGAGAGTCTAGACTACTAACCTATGGCTTAGGATCTGTATCAAAGCCTAGGTCTGTAGAACCATCATCATTAAAATGTAAGTTTTACATTTTACAAAGAGGTTCCATATAACTTCAATTACTTCATTAAGAAAACAAACTTTTACTATGGGCTAAGAATTTAGTTACGGTGCCTATCCCTAAAATAATTACAATGGGTTGCGGGACACTTATAAACAGAGAGAAACAATACTGTAATGGAGGAAAGTATAGGGTACTATGGAAGCTCAAAGGAAAAATACCCAAGCCTGCTATATACTCCTATTCAGGTTGTAAAATGCACAAATCCAGGGGGTGCCATCCACATAGATGAGGAAGTACAAGGTCTCTTGAGCTATGTAATGTGGCAGTGCAAGAATCCAACTGAGGCTCAGCTGGCATCACAGAAAGCTTTTTGGAGGAAGTTGTTCCTGGACTATGTCTTAAAAGTGTCAGTAGAATTTAGCGAGACAGAAATTAGCTGGGAGGCAGAGGAAGGGCAACAGGGGAAATCTGAACCCTGAGGAATTTGTAAAAAAAAAAAGAACAGATTGAATGTCCTTAATAGTTTCATCATTGCTATGCTTACTGTACATTTAACATCAAATAGCAAGTCAGAATCTTTAATTGTGAGGGCACAGAGAGGAACAATTAAAGCTTTCTCAATGTAGTCTAAATTTATTGAATATGATGTGCATGAGGAATTCCCCAAACAGAATATTTTAAATAGGTACTTGCTACTGAACAGAAATGAATTGAATCAGTGTGGAGTGGAAGAAACGCAAAAAATAAAACTGTTCAAAGTATATAAAGGGCATTATACATAGAAAACAGAGTTATCTGAATGGTGAAAGCATCTAGTTATGAACTAAATGGGCACAGACACACACACACACAAAAAAAAAAAACCATGAAAAACCAGAAAAGCCACATAGATATGGAGAGGAAAGAATAGTTAGTAGGGCCTTTTCTGAAACTCATCACGTTTCCAACCTATGAACACTTTTTGATTGAACCACCACCATTATCAATAAGGTCCTATCTGGCCTTCTTGTATTTTCTCCACTGAACAGGAAGGCAGAGAAGAAAAGTACACAGTGATATAAAAATCCATAACTAAATTCTAAGTAACTTGTCTCATAACTCTTAGTCTTTACCATAGTGCCTTGTGTATCTGACCTATACTATAGATGTATGTTGATAAGAATGAATGAAAAAACAATTGCATCACCAACTGCTTTATAATATATGAATTGTAACACCACTGATGTGCAACTGTCTCCACACAAGCAGTCTCTATGAGTGCCATTAGCAGGTAGGATTCTGCATTTCCCAGAAAGAATCTACTTACACTGAAAAGCATTAGTGAGCAAAGTGGATTTTCCTGAACATTTCAAAGGACAATTGGAGGAGAGCAATACATTTCACTCCCTACAGCACACACTTCATAAATCCCCACTTGACATGTTCCTTTTCCTCCAGTCTCTTCCTCTAGCTTCCTAATGGCATTTCCCATTTTCAGTTCTTGCCCATATCCTCTGATCTTCCTTCTATGCCTCTAATGCTTCCACCTCTTTCTTAGACTTATTAATTTAACTTTGCCCCAGACTCTCCAAATTTGCATACATATACCTCTCTACTTAGCTGACAAAGGACTCTTAATTTCCAAACACCCGTTTCCCAGTAATTTAATTAATTATTCCTAATTACAAAACAATAAGAATA
>JAQZBX010060807.1:0-17233 GCA_029593785.1 Cabassous unicinctus
TTGTACTTTTCTTTTGTAAAAAAAAAAAAAGTAGAAGTAAATGGGAGAAAATTTTTCAATTTCATGAATTTATTTTATTTTTTAAAATCATCTGTACTTCATTTGAATATTGTTGTTATGTAACTTTATCATCTGTTAGGAAAAATACTGTGAAAGATTGAAATGCAACAAAACATTTACTAGGTGTCCTCAATGAAAACTTAGTTGTTACTTAGCCCACTCATTGAGGTTACATAGTTCTATGGGTTTTGTGACTTTCACTGTCTTTGAGCTATTTTGGTTTGAGTTCTTTAACTCATAGAAAACTGATAATAATGCAAATAATTCTTGTTCATAGAAATACATTCAATTGATTTACCTCAACCATTGTGGCAAGCAGGCATCTATTTATAAATTCATTACAGCATCTCTGAAAGAGTAATAATACGTGTCATACATTGGATTCTTCTTTAAATTGATTATAATGTCACACTGTTTCTCTTCTTAAATAATGGGTTAAATACAATCTCTGCCATGTGTTCATTTTATAGTTGCATGAGTCAGAGTTTATCATTTTTTGAAAATTATTTTATCTGTGGATACAATAATTACTAAGAGAGATAAACTAAAAGACTCACAAAAATCCAGATCCTATTTCCCTCTGTTAATTCACCATAACTTTTTCCATTTAATATTGTTTGAGATTTGTTTATATTTAATCCATTTATAAAAATCTCCCTCCAAATTTGCTTTGAATTTAAATACAAATAAAATATGATGCTAAAGAACACTTTTTTAGCCTCCCAAATCCCCTCCCATCTAGATTTATAATCTATTGAAAATACAATTCCACACACATGCAAACACAACATAGCACATATCACAATATACCACACCACACCAGATTTATTGGTTAATATTGGCATTGAGAAAACAAAGGCAGAATTTGTCACCCATGATTAGAGTTTTAACATAACACAACATGTAATTGTCTGACATCAAGAAATAGGTTTACTGGGGAAGATGGTGATGGACTAACAGGCAGAAATTAATGCTTTCACAAAAATAATGGAGAAAGAGCCAAAAGCTGTCTGATGAACCTGCTTTGGGGGTCAGCATAGCAGGCCAGTGCTACACAACTCCCAGGAGATTGAGAGATAGAGAGACAAAGAAGCTGAAAAGGCAAATGTGAGTTATCAAGCCCAAGTGGGAGCTGGGAAAGACTCTCCTCCCCCAGTCCCAGCTGTTTCAAGGGGAAAACAAGGGGAGGTCAGAGTGCTCTTCATCAGTGAAGTCATCCAGCAGAGCTCGCCTTGAATCTTGGATCTGGAGATTCAACATAGGAACACAAGAAAGCTGATAATGAATCACCTCCGTGGAATGTTGCATTAACTAGCACCATCTGCTGACAAGTCTGGAAATTGCATGGAAAAAAAGTGTTCACGCTCTTTGTATCCAAACCACGGGAGAAAATCTGCACTCCCCTAGTGAGTCCCTGGCCCGAGTTTGAACACTTAAGCAGGGCAATTTTAAAGACTGAGAATAAGATGAACCAAATATCAAAGAAGAGCTGTGAGAAAAAAAATAAGCAAGAGAGAGAAATTGGCTATCAGAGTAAATACACCAACATATTCAGATGCCTAGACATGACAAAAAATTAGAAGCTATAATAGGAAACAGGAAGAGATGGCCCAGCCAAAAGAACTAACCAAATCACCTGAAGAGAAACAAGATTTAAGACAATTAGTGATAACCACACAACTCTGCTAAATCAAAGAATTTATAGAAAATATGACTAAAGAAGTATAACATATTAAGAATACACTGGGAAAGCATAAAGCCCAATTTGAAAGCCTGCAAAGTAACAGACCTTATGTGAATCAAGGACATGATGGATGAGATTAAAATTACATTAGTGGCACATAGGAGCAGATTTGAATTGCTTGAAAACAGAGTTAGTGGCTTCAAAGGGAGCACATCTGATCTAGAAAAGAGAGGAGAACAGAAAGAGAAGAAAATGGAAAAAAGTGGAATGGAGTCTCAGGGAATTGAACGACAACACAAATTGCATAAACATCTGCATTATTGCTGTCCCAGAAGGAGAAGAGAATAGACAAGAGGCAGAAAGAATATTTGTGGAAATAATGACTGAAAATGTCCTAAATCTTAAGAAGGACATAAATATCAATATTCAAGAAGGACAACACACCCCAAAAAGAATAAATCCAAATAAACCTACTCTCAAGACACCTACTATTCAGAATTACAAATATCGGAGATAGAGAGGATTCTGAAAGCAGTAAGAAAAAAGCAAAGCATCACATACAAGGAAAACTCAATAAGATTAAGTGGAAACCTCTCATAAGAAACCACAGAAGAGAGAAGAAAATGGTGTGCTGTATTTAAGGTACTGAAAATGAAAAATTGCCAGCTAAGAATTCTGTGTCCAGCAAAGCTGTCCTTCAAAATGTGTGTGAGCTCAACGTCCTCACAGACAAACAATAACTGATAGAGTATGTCATCAAAAGACCAGACTTGCAAGAGATATTAAAGGAGGTGCTGCAACCTGAAAGGCGAAAAAAAAATACAAGGGTGAGAGATTTGGAGAGGACTTTAGAAATAAAGGTTAATAAAAAGGGTAAACCAAACAATAAGAAGACAGACAATAGAATGGTATGACAAGAGACAGCTGAAGGACAAAATGGATGACGTAAGTAATGCTTTTACAGTAATATCTCTGAATGTTAATGACTTGAACTCCCCAATCAAAAGACACAGACTGACAGAATGGATTAAATATATATGAACCATCTATATGTTCTCCACAAGAGACCCACCTCAGACGTAAAGGATATAATCAGGTTAAAAGTGAAATGTTGTAAAAAGGTATTCCATGCAAATAATAACCAAAAAAGACCTGGAATAGTACAGATAAATTTAAATAACAACATTATACTGTATGAACAATAATTACTCAGTGCAACTAGAAAATTGTTCTTGAGATCAACATTCTATAAATTTCCTCATACAAAATAAGCTCTTGCTTTTAATTAAGGAGGACTAGAGAAGAGACATATTTTTAGATACTTCCTTTTTCTTTAACCCTTTCTTATGCATACTTGGTAATTAAAATAATCCATCTGGATCAATAATGACTTAGCATGACTACAGCTGAAAAAGATTTTGAGTTTTTCTGCTGCAAAAAATTATCAGTTGGCATATTGTTATCTGCTGTAATTCATTCCGGTATGATACAAAGAATTCCCAAATAGGAATTTTATTATCCAGAAAGAATTATGGCCTAAATGGAAAAAAAATAATTAAACCCATAATTTATTTCATTCTCAAGATTATTATGTCCAATGGTTAGAGCTGTAATATAAAAATTAGAATTATGTTATAATTAATTTCTAGTGTATTAGAATTATTATTTACTTTTATAAATGTTGTTATACTATTTCTTATACTTGATTATGTTAAATCTAACCTGGCCTTGCACTCTCTTTTAAAATTTGTAATTTCTTTCAATCTATTTTTCTACTTATTTTACAATTTTAGAATAAAGGTCTTTTTAACAGCTTAAAAAAAAAAACCATTGATGGTACACTGTGGGTAGATCATATGGTGTATTAGTCAGGGTTCTCTAGGGAAAAGAATCAACAAGAGATATCTGTAAATAGTATGATATTATATAACAGTCTCTCACATGACTGTGGGGATGCACAATTCCAGGTTCCATAGGCAGGTTGCAAGCCAGGGAATCTGATGAAAGTCCAATGAAGGTCGTTGATGAGTTTCCGGGAGATGTTGGCTGTCCAAAGATGAACTGGGAAATTCTCTCTATATGCTGAAATAACTTCCCCTTTTAAGGCATTCAACTGATTGGATAAAAATGTCACTCATTGCTGAAGGCAATCTCCCTGGTTGATCATAGATGTAATCAGCCCTCTATGCAGTAAACTCACTGGCAACAAAAGTCCATAAATGTCCTTGTATTACAATTAGCCCAGTGCTTGCTTGACCAAACAACTGGGCACAATTGCCTGGTCAAATTGACACATTATCCTAACCATCATAGTCCACCCCTTGTCAACTCGGCAACCATACACATTACCTTAAACTATACTTAGTCTCTAGGTAAAAATAATAACAGACATGCATATATTTATATATATATATATATATATATATATATATATATACATATTTCTAACTAAAAATGTTCTACTCTCCCGCATACAACTGGAAACACATTAATACCCTACAGAATAAGGTGCAAGTTCTTCAGTAATATTCACTCTTAAACTTGACATTCTTAAATATTATTTCATGAAACTAATACAACTTGTCATATGATAAGGGAAAAGGTTGGAGAAGAAAATAAAGACATTCATTTTATGTACATAAACAGTCATAATCATAATGAAACAAGGAAGAAAGATTCATGACTATTACAGTCCCCATTTCTGCAACTGCTCACATGGTCGAAGTTCATATTTATCACTACCTTCTTCCACTACCGATTCCATGTTCCCATTAACCTCAGCAAACACTTCAGCTAGCCATGGTTCTTTGCCTGGTGGGGTGACCCAAACTTTCATCCCTGAAGATTCTGGGCCATTGTTAGTCCTGCTTGGATTGGATTGTTGCAATTTTCCATTGATTTTAATCACAGGGCATGTCAGTACTAAGAGACACCCTAAAGGATCTCCTGTATTCCAGGCAAACCTTCTTTACTCTCATTATGTAGATGCAGTCCTATTTTCCCCTTGATAATCAGGATTAGTCACCCCAGCCAGTACAGTAATCCCCTTCTTTACCTGTTGATAAAGAGGTTAGAGGAGTCCAAAGTGGCCAGAGAGCAGTCTTAACTTCCATTTCAATGGAATCATTGTTATGTTCCCTGGTGGTAGCACTCCTCCTTTTGGAACTAAGACTTGTAGACCAGTAGAGCTTAAGGTTGCAGGGATAGGAAGCAAAAATTTTCCTAGTGGATCACTAGGGGTAATAGTGAGTAGTACCACTCCCATTTCCACCCCCTTGATTCCTGGATCCATGAATACTAGCTATGGGAGAAACAGTACCATAGAATGGATGCTGATTTAGAGCATATACAGTGTCCTGGAAAACATTGCCTCAGGCCTGCATGGTATTGCCACCTAGTTGGTGCTATAATTGAGTCTTCAAAAGGCCATTCCACCATTCTATCAACACAGCTGCTTCAGGATGATGAGGAACATGGTAAGACCAGTGAATTCCGTGGGCAGGTGCCCATTCCCACAATACATTTGTAGTGAAATGGGTTCCTTCATTAGAAGCAATGCTGTGTGGAATGCCATGGCAGTGGATAAGACATTCAGTAAGACCACAGATGGTAGTTTTAGAAGAAGCATTGTATGCAGGAAATGCAAACCCATATCTGGAGTATGTGTCTATTCCAGTTAAAGCAAATCACTGCCCCTACCATGGTGGAAGAGGCCCAAAGTAATCAATCTTCCACCAGGTAGCAGGCTGATCACCTTGGGGAATGGTGCCATATCAGGGAACGTGTGGGCTTCTGCTGCTGACAGATTGGGCACTCAGCAGTGGCTGTAGCCAAGTCAGCCCTGGTGAGGGGAAATCCATGTTGCTGAGCTCATGCACAATTTCCATCCTTACCTCCATAATCACTTTGTTCATGAGCACATTGGGCAATGGCAGGAGTTGCTGGGGAAAGAGGCTGAGCATTAGCCACAGAGTGGGTCATCTTATCCACTTGATTATTAAAATCTTCCTCTGCTGAAGTCACCTCTGGTGAGCATTCACATGGGACACAAATATTTTCATGTTTTTTGCCCACTCAGATAGGTCTATCCACACATCTCCTTCCCCAGACCTCTTTGTCAACAATTTTCAAATCATATTCCTTCCAAGTCCCTGAACATCCAGTCAAACCATTGGCAACAGCCCATGAATTAGTGTACAAATTCAACTCTGGCCATTTGTTATTCCAAGGAAAATGAACAACCAGGTGCACTGCTCAAAGCTCTGCCTACTGGAAGATTTACCCTCACCACTGTCTTTCAGGGATGTCCCAGAGAAGGGCTGCAGTGCTGCAGCAGAAGCATCTGTAAACTATGCCTGAATTTTCTCTTCTTCAGTCAAGTGATTGTAAGGGACTCCCCAAGTGGCTAAAGCTGTGGGCTGGGAAAGAGAAGGTAACATGGCTGGGGTGGTAACCATGGGCATTTGGGCTACTTGCTCATGTAACTTCTTTGTGCCTTCAGGATCCACTCAAACCCTGTCTCATATATACCAGTCCACTTTATTATGGAGTGTTGTTTTGTGCACACCCAACTTAATGGTTTGGTGAGTCAGACAATACCTAGCTCATTATAGGTAACTCAGGTCTCATTATAAACTGATGACCAATGGTTATGCATTCAGTCTCCACTAAGGCCTGGTAGCAGACCAATAGCTGTTTCTCAAAAAGAGAGTAGTTATCTGTGGAGGATGGCAAAGTTTTGCTCTAAAATCCTAAGGGTCTGCATTGTGATTCTCCTATAGGGGTCTGCCAAAGTCTCCAGACAGCATCTCTATTTGCTACTGAATCTTCCAGCCCCATTGGATCTGCTGGATCATATGGCCCAAATGGTAGTGCATCTTGCACAGCAGCCTCGACCTGTCACAGAGCCTCTTCTTGTTCTGGTCCCCAATAAAAACTAGCAGCTTTTCTGGTCACTGGATAAATATGCTGGGGTAGCACACCCAAATGAGGAATGTCTTGTCTCTAAAATCTGAGGAGACCAACAAAGTGCTGTCCCTTTTTCTTGGTCATAGGAGGGGCTGGATGCAAGAACTTATCCTTCACTTTAGAAGGAATATCTCAACATGCCCCATACCACTGGACACATAGAAATTTCACTGAAGTAGAAGGCCCCTGTATTTTGTTGGATTTATTTCCTATCCTCTCTATGCAAATACCTTACCAATAAGTCTAGAGTCTTTGCTACTTCTTACTCACTAGGTCCTAACAGCATGATATCATCAATATAATGGAGCAGTGTGCTGTCTTGTGGGAGAGATTGATGATCAAGCATCCCTGTGGACAATATTATGACATAGGGCTGGAGAGTTGATACACCCTTGAGGCAGAACAGTGAAGGTATACTGCTGGCCTTGCCAGCTGAAAGCAAACTGTTTCTATTGGTCCTTACTAATGACAATTGAGATAAAAACATTTGCCAGATCAACAGCTGCATACCAGGTACCAGGGAATGTATTGATGTGTTCAAGCAATGATACCACATCTGGGACAGCAACTGTGATTGGTGTCAGCACCTGGTTAAGTTTACAATAATCTACTGTCATCCTGCAAGATCTGTCTGTTTGTTGCACAAGCCAAATAAGAGAGTTGAATGGGGATGTGGTGGGAATCACCATCCCTGTATCCTTCAGATCATTGATGGTGGCCCTAATCTCTGCAATCCCCCCAGAAATCTGGTATTGTTTCTGATTTACTATTTTGCCAGGCAGAGGCAGTTCTAGTGGCTTCCACTTAGCCTTTCCTACAATAATAACCCTCACTTCAAAAGTCAGGGATCAATGTGGGAATTCTGGCAGGTATTGAGTATGTCTATTCCAATTATGCATTCTGGAACTGGGTAAATATCCACAGAATGGTTCCAGGGACTGACTGGACTTACTGTGAGATAGACCTGAGCTAAAAATCCATCAGTCATCTGACCTGAATAAGCCCTTACTCTGACTGGTGGACCATAGTGATGTTTTGGGTCTTCTGGAATTAATGTCACTTCTGAGCCAATGTCTAATAATCCCCCAAATGTCTGCTCTTTTCCTATTCCCCAATGCAGTTACTCTGGTATAACACCGTAGATCTCCTTGGGGAAAAGTGGGAGGAAGATTAACAGTATAAATTGTTGGCAGTTTAACAAGATCCTTCCCCAAGGGGACCTGGCCATCTCCTCATTCAAGGGGCTCTTTGTCTCTAAACTGTCTCATGTCTGGGAATTGATTAAGGGGCTGTGATTCTCTGCATCTATAATTTGAGTTAGGGCTTTTTTCACTCAACCTAGAACTCTTCTGCTTATACAGATCCAGAAGAAATGTAGTAGACTGACCATCTATTTCAGTTCTAGGTACTCCATGATCTATTAGCCAATGCCATAACTCTGTTCAACTCAAACTTTTTTTTTTTTAGTTCTTTTTATTTTTTACACTTATTTTATTTTATTTTGTTGTTGTTGTTGTGGGTAAAAATCAAAATTTTTCACAATACATACAATAAATATTATTCAGACTCAGACTATTTTGAATGCTGCTTTGAATCTGCCTTTCTTTGTGGTAGCCACACCCAACTTGAATTTGGCTATTAACTGCAGATACTTGACTTTTAGCAGACCGAGATCCAATCATCCCCAAAATGTTTAAGGATTCTAATACTATTACAGCCCTCCCTACAGTAACATTTGGACTACAGAAAAAAGCAACCCCAGTGCTCTTCAGGGAAGAGAGTTATTCTTACAAATTTATTCTTCACAGTCCTGGTTAAAAGTGTGTTCTCTGGACATTCCTGGGGTGGGTGGGCATGTCTTAAATGGAAAATTCATTCTAACATTCCAATGTCTCTAAGCCTTTGAATTCCCTCTTCTGCTGTGTTCCAGGGCAAATCAGGCATCTCAACCTCAGATATGCTACACCATCTTTTGGCCCATGTTTCAGTCAGCCACCCAAACAAACCTTTCTAACACCTTGATCTACAGCATTGAATCAAGAATTTCTGCTTAGTGGGCCATTATCAATAAATTCAGCCTTATCCAACTTTATATTCCTTCCACCATTATCCCATACCCTTAGTATCCATTCCCATACATATTCTCCTAATTTCTCTCTATTTAAGTTGGAAAACTCATGCAGTTCTTTCAGAGTATAGTGTACTTCCTCATGGGTCACATTTTGTATTTCACCTTTGGAGGCTTGTGATTTTAGTCTAGTAATAGGTCTCAAAGAGAAGAGGGGTGGTGGGGGTGGATAAGGAGAAGGATTAGAAATGTCTTGCAAGCTACTGACCTCAGGGCATTCCTTTGCATTTTCTTCTGGTGAGGTAGGATTAATCTCTTCAAGCATGGGTTGGAAGGCAGATTCCTCAGGGCAAGTTAGAGGTTGGGCATTGCATGCTGGAGTTGGGCTGGTACCTGACTCAGGGTTAGAAGGAGGTCCAGAATCCCTGGGGCAGGCTGAAGGCTGGGTGATACAAGGGTGACAAAGTGTGGTCTCCACAGGGGAGGCCATCACAGGTTTATCTGGTAAAGTCTCATCAGAATTTATGGCTTCAATGTGCCTGCCAATATTATCATCCCTTGTGTCTCCATCCCAATCCTCTGGGTTCCACTCCTTTCCAATCAATGCCTTCACTTTAACTGCAGATACCCTGTGGGTTTGAGATTTTAATTTCCTTTGTAACTCTGCTACTCATGCAATGAGAGTCTGAGTTTGGTTCTCAGATATCTCAAGCTTGTGGCTGCAGGAAACAAGATTTTCTTTCAGGGCACATATAGAAACTTTCACATCCTTTATGGAGCCATGGGAGGTTGAAATTGCAAATTTGAAGCCTTTAGCTCATCTCTTTCTTTTGTAATTGTATCCAGAGTATCCAGGAGGAGCCAGCCAACACCATTATACATTTTGACTCCACAAAACTCTGTTAAGGTGTTGATAACACTCTCACCCAGATCCTAGCCTCTTATAAGCATGGAAGTAGGGGAATCCAGTGTTGATATTTTGCTTATCTCCATTGCCAACTCACACCATGGACTGTTAGTGGTCTCTTCATTATTGGAAAGGTACATATTAGTACCGTTGAATCCAATTAGAGTAGAGAGCCAATTGAAAAACTCCCAGAACCACTTCAGACAATCCATGTTTAAGATTCTATTCCTCAAGAACCACTCCTGGTACCAAGCTGTATTAGTCAGGATTCACTAGGGAACAGAATCAACAGGAGACATCTGTAAATAGTATGAGATTTTATAAGATTCTCTCACATGACCTTGAGGATGCACAAGTCCAAGTTCCGCAGGCAGGCTGCAAACCAGGGGCTCTGATAAAATCCAGTGAAAGAATTGATGAGTTTCTGGGAGATGTTGGCTGTCCAAAGAAGAGCTGGGATATTCTCTCTGAATGCTGAAATCACTTCCCCCTTTAAGGCATTCAACTGATTGGATAGAAACATCACTCATGGCTGAGGGCAATCTCCCTGGTTGATGGTAGATGTAAACAGCCATCTATGCAGTAAAATCACTGATGACTAAAGCCCATCAGCCCATAAATGTCCTTGTATTACAATTATCCCAGTGCTTTCTTGACCAAACAACTGAGCACAATTGCCTGGCTGAGCTGACACATTATCCTAATCATCACATATGGTATCTGAATATATCTCAATAAAAATGCTTAATAAATACATGTAATGGTACAAGAATAGCCAGAAATAGCAGCTATGTACAGCAGGTGAAACAGAGAGATTGAGAGGGGAGGAATTTCCCTTTTTGTTTATTATTATTATTAAAATAATGAAAATGTTTTATTAATGATTGTAGTGATAAACACACAACTTTATGATTATATAACTATATGCTTATACCAAATACCATTGATTGTACACTTTGGATACATTGTATGCTTTATTAATACTTATCAACAAAATTGATTTATTTTTTAAAAATAGGGTTAGTTGGGGGAAAAATACAACAAATGTAAGATATGGACTATAGTATATATTTTGACTGTGATCTTGCATAGTTTGTAACAAATGTATCACAACAATGCAAGGTGTTGTTGTTGTAGGGGTGATGTATGGGACGCCTGTATGATGTTATGCATGTTTATTTTGTAAGTTCACAACTTTTACTTTGCATTTATTGTTTATGTGTGTTCATGAATGAATGATATGCTTTAATAAAAAGTTTTTAAAAAACATGAATATGGGTGATATTGCATATATAAGACTACATTAACAAAATATAAATACAAATATACTAGATAGAAGGAAAAAGAATAGCAGCTGTGTATGGCAGGTAAGGCAAAGGTAGATTCCTAGGTGATAAGTTTTGCTCATTTGTTTGCTTTTGTTTATTATAAGTATTGGAATAATGAAAGTGCTCTGGGAATAATTGAAGTGATGAATGCACAAATATGTGATTACACCAAATACCCTAGATTGTACTCTTTGGATGGATTTATGCTTTATTAATATGTATCAATAAAATAGATTTGTTTAAAGTAAAAAAAAATACATGCTCATAACTCTACAGTTGAACTGCAGCTTGGATAAGCCAGGGAGAACTCAAATGAAAGTGAAGAAAATGTTTTTGCAAGTGAGTGGAAATTTTAGAAATAATACTGTCTTTAGCACATAGAAATAGAATATGTGCTTGTTAAACTGGTTGATCTAAGATTTCTAGGTAAAGGTTGAAGGTGTTTCTCAGCTTATTCCATTTGCTACTAGTAAAATGCAAGGAGAGAGTACCATGCTAAAGAAAGAGCTAATAAATGTTAATGAATCAGGATTGAAGAATTTGAAAATAAAACTATTTCTCATTCACAGCTTCTTTCTGTGGATGTGGCTTTTACCTAATGTTGCAAATTCCAATAATATTCATGGGCAACTTACAAAAAGTTACAGAAAACATATTAGTGTGGGCAAAAAGGAACAGTCAGTACAAAATCAACTTTTTACCTCTATATTTCTATATATAAAGACTAGCATGACAAAAATACTAATCTACAAACATAAGTTATATATTATGGAGAAGAATAAATAATTAAAATGCAGATCAAGAGTTCAAAGGGAAGAAATGAAAATCACGGCAAATCACTCCCAAAACTATGATTTGCGAATAACCAAGGCACTGGCAACAATATGTGTCTGGCTGACGTTTGGAATTTCTATAGAACATTCACTTCTGTGTGGCTCTGTGCCTTCTGTTTTTCCCTGTTTTTAACATGTGTCTTTAAAAGTTTTACCATGCCACTGTATGTTGGTGTTGGGGTAGGACAGGTACTTTTCTCTTTAGTTCACATGTCTTACAATTGAAAGGAATGAGAATCAAAAAGCTGCATCCAAGGAACCATACTCAGGAGTATAATCCACACCTAGATTTCATTTAGATGATGAGATATGGACCACAAGCCTGATTCTGCTGCTAAACCTAATGTGGCTGGAGAGGGGTCTTTGAAGAAGGGGAAAGTGTGTATTTTGTTTGTGGGACAGACATGTGTTGTTGTCACCGGAGGGCATTTGACAGATTGTATATGAATGACAATATACCTGGTTTTATATGCTCTTCCAGAGCATTTCCACTTCCCCATCAAGAGGTGGAGTTTATGCCTTTTCTCTTTGAACCTGGGAGGAACATTATTACTGTCCTGAATAAGAGTTTGTCATAAGTGAATCTGTGTGACTTCCAAGGTTATGTTAATGCAGCTTCCCTTTGGCTCACTGTCTTGGGACACAAGGATTCTAGAGTTCTGAGTAGCCATGTAAAAAAGACCCACTACCCTGAAGCCACCATGCCTGAGAGGCCATGCAGAGAGAACACATAGAGATAGAAGGGAGATGCCCAAGGAACACCATCTATTCCAGCGCCCCCCCTGCCCACCGTGCAAGACTTCCAAGCCCAGGCACCTGGCATGCAAGTAAAGAAACCTTTTAGATGACCTCACCCCAGTCAATTTCTGACTGCAGCCCCATGGAAGACCCAGAGCCAGAGGCCCCTAAGTGATCTGCTCAGGAACTCCTAACCCACATAACTCATCTGAGATAATAAATAATTGTGTTTTTTTAAAGCCACTTCATATTGGAGTGATTTTTTAATAGAGCAATAGTATCTGAAACACTATAGTAATTTAGACAGTGTGATATTAACTCATGGATAGACAAACTAATTGAACAAAATTGACATTCAAGAAACAGAGAAATGCAAACATACAATAAATTAATATATGGAAGTGGTGGCATGACAGGGTAGTGGAAAATTGAATAGCTATTCAATAAATAGTACTGGGACAGTTTAGTTATTATTATGAGATAAAAAGAAAGTACATCTCCACCTCACACCAATATCTACAAATTAAAATGCTGTATAGATTAAAGCCACAATTGTAAAAAGTGAAATTTTAAAATTTCTGGAAAAAAATTCTCTTTTTCAAACTCAGTGCAGGGAAGGACTTTCAGAAGTAGTTGCAGTGACCTTTCTTCCTGAGCCTTGCTTCCTTGTCTCTGGATCACAGCTTAGGTAGTGAATGCTTGATCTCAAAGGCACCTAATCCTCTTTCCAAATGCCAACTCATCCAACCTATCTATTAATTACATTACCTCTTAATTCCCTGTATTGGGTTATTTTCTGATTAAAACATCTAGAATATTTGTGATTTCCTTCACTGATAAATAAATTACATTTCTGGTATTTAAGTACATTTAAGTGAATGTAAGTTATAAGTAGAACAAAAGGATGAGGGAAAATTCCAATTTTATGCTTTACTACACATATTATGGATACATTTCTCAACAAGAAAAAGTAAAGAAAATGATCCTTGTAATACAAGTTATATCTGCAAAAATGCTACAGTGCAATTACAAATGGGAAGATGCCTTTATCACTTAAGTCAATGAGAACATATTGTTTAATTTACAAGGTATCAGAATGTCATTTGTTGTTTACAACAAAATAAGGTAATCTGTTCCTATATGTTTAACAGCCATTGTGTTTTTAAAATGTGTACCTAGAGAGTTTAAAGTAATGCTGGCATAGTTTAGTGCTCTTTTATGATAAGAATGCCTTATACATGTATTTCAATTATTGGAGGAAGACAATTGATCTACATGTGCATAAAGGGTTTGAAAAACTTGCTGTCAAAGGACAGTCATAATACATTCACAAAATTAGCATATGCTATCTGGTTATCTTCACTCCATCATAGATTTTGAAAAAGTTAGCATCTAGCATAAGGTTAACAAAGTTCATTTCTCATGTGTATATCCTCAACCATTAGCACATGCTGTGAGACTTTAATTTGACCAAGACAATAAGTTTTATTATTAGAATAAGTTTTTAACAATCAGTATTCTAAGTAAAAATTTTCTGTACTTGTGTATTAGTCAGCCAAAGGGTTGCTAATGCAAAATACCAGAAAATGGTTGGTCTTTATAAAGGGTATTTATTTGGGGTAGAAGTTCACAGTCACCATGCCATAAAGGTTAAGTTTCTTCCCTTACCAAAGTCCATTGCCACGTTTTGGAGCCAGACAGCTGCCAACGTTTGCCAGGGTTCAGGCTTCTTGGGTCCCTCTCTTCCCAGGGCTGTGTTTCTCTCTGGGCTCAATGCCTCTGTTTCCTTCACAAGGTCAGCTGTAGACTATGAGGCTCTCTAGGCTTTGCTTCTCTCCACAAGGCCAGCTCTAAACTCTCAGGCAAATGGCTAGTCTCTATCCTGGGGACTTCTCTCCTTCCTCATGACCAAGCTCCTCTGTCTGCTCACTTCCCTGGCTCCAGCATCAAAACTCCAATATCAGAACTGGTCTCTTTGTCTTTTGTCTTGCCTTTTATATTTGATTCCCCCACCCACCAAGGAGTAGGACTCAAAGCCCTACTGATGTGGCCCAGTTAAAGCCCTAATCATAACTTAATCATGCCCAGATTAGCAGACCAGTTTACAGGCATAATCTATATAGTTTTGGAATTCATAATTGCATCAAACTGCCCAACTACTACAACTTGAAATCAAGTAAAAAAAATTTTATGCATCAGATAGCTTAACATAGTATAATTATATAAATATATAGACATATATATATAGACTAAAATATAGGATTAGGTCTGTATAATTTTCTTGATCCTTAAGGGCTATAACATATTCCACTTTGATAAAGAATGATTTCTATAACTTTCTCAGAATAAGCTAAATAACCCAAATAAAATGATAAAAATACAGTAATGTACTCACTGATAGTGAAATTATCCCTTACTTCAGTGAAAGAATAAATATCACGTTCTGAGTGAGGGATACATCTCTCTTTCAACTAGGGTCACTTTTCTGCACCAAAGTTTCCTCACAGCATTTTTCATTTCTGCATTTCTTGGGTATATATTAAGGGGTTCAACATGGGGGTTATGAAAGTTAAAACCACAGTCATGTATTTATAAATGGGAAAGGTGGAATCGGGCCTTGTATATAGAAAAATACAGGAAACAAAGAATAAAATAGCCACAGCAATATGGGATGCACCATTGTAGAAGACTTAGTGCTTTCCTTCCAAACCATGTGTCCTCAAGGGGTGTAAGATGACTCCATAGGAGACCAGGAGGATTAAGAAGATGACAGTGCAAATTGCACCTCCATTGGCTGTCATGGAAAGTCCAAGGAGGTAGGTATTGGTACAAGCAAGGTTTAATAAGGGGTACATATCACACAAAACATTATCAATGACATTAGGGCCACAGAAAGGGAGCCAATAGGTAAAGAGAAATTGAACCAATGAGTGCAGAAAGCCTCCAACCCAGGCCACCAATAGCATAGGAAAACACACCCACTGATTCATGATGACCAAATAATGCAAAGGTTTAGAGATGGCCTCATATCGGTCATAGGCCATCACCACCAGAAGAATGACTTGAGCACAAACAAATAAATGATCTATAAAGACTTGAGTCATACAAGCCTGGAAAGAAATGTCTTCCTCTCTTGCAGCAAGTCTACAATCATTTTGGGAGCAATGGCAATAGAATAGACAGCATCTATCAATGATAAATAGGCCAGAAAAAAGTATATGGGAGAACCCAGAGACTGGCTGGCCATGACTGTCACTATGATGAATAGGTTGCCCACTGTCATCACAATGTAGATGAGTAAGAATGTGACAAAGAGAAGCTTTTGCCCCTCAGGATTCTGTGTGAGCCCCAGCAAGATGAACTCAGTCATATTGTTCCTGTTCTCCATGTCTTCTTCTAAAGAGGTCAGAGCCTGCAAGTGAAAGCGTCAATAATGAATTTGAGAATATTGCAAGTTCTATCTAAAAATGTGATGCTTCACTCAAGAATATTTCCTCTGCAGGGCCTCACACACAATAGCTTTTTAGAAAGTGAGTGCTTGAAATCTCCTCACACAATTACCCATTCCTTTTCACAAATTTCTTGCTTCACCTTCAACGATGAGCTTTCACCATTTTTAACTGGATGGTACATGGGAGTAGGGACATCTGTGAGATGATCAACTGAAGAAAAAAGCTGCTTCCTTTAGAGTGTCTCTCACAAAAACTGCATTTTGACATTATATCTCATTTCTTTTTTCTTGAAGGCTTTTTTCATTCTGGCATCCACCATCAAAATAATTTCATCTCGTGTGACTTTTTCATATATAGTTATATAAAATTGTACTTAGTGCATGGAGCTCAAAATTGTATGTTTACAGGTGTGCTTTTCTGAGTTACTTTACTATGAGCTCCTAGAATGTAGGAATAAATCACCTGCAAACATAAAAGGGAACCTGACACTTTATGCATGCTTATTAAACTTCATTTAATTAAACTGAGTTTCAAAAATAATCAGAGAGCAATTTAGCAGAGATAAAAATATTATATACTTCCCAGGTAAGAAAGTCCAACAAAAGCAATGTTTTGTTTGAAAATGCACAAACAAATACATACATATAAACTGGATTGACATTTATTGCAACCTATTTTATGTGAGGAAAGAAATGGGTAATACAAATCAAGGTGGATGGGCACTGCATAGACATTTTCTCTAATTTTCAATATAGTTTAGAATATCTTATATCTAACCAATTCAGAGTCAATTCAGATCGTTAAAATAAAAAATTTAAGCAGAATCATGGCTTCATAGAAAGAACTCTATACTAAAAATCTGGAAATATGTATTTAATTTTTAGCCCAGCCATCTTGGAAAATCTTGCTTCAACTTATATTACTTATTGGAAATGTGATGATCTTCTTTCCAGATGTAGGAGTCTCTGAATTCTTGTTGTTGAAATTTTGTCCTAAACCACATAACACTTTTACTGCTAGACCATTTTTAGTATTAATCTGGGTGAAGTAGAATGTGCCACCTGTTGTTAATTATTAAAGTAATCAACATATATGACAACATTTTGTTCATATTATTAGTTCTTGTGTATCTGAATCTGTGCTGAATATAAGACACTTTTGCTAGATTTAGGAAAGTAAATGAACTTTTAAGTTA
>JAQZBX010060808.1:0-17230 GCA_029593785.1 Cabassous unicinctus
AAAGGAAATTTTGTCCACTGAAAGAAACACTGAGTTAAGATTCTAAACCATTCATAGAAGGAGGAATGGATAGACTGCTGATCAAGGATTTGGGAAGAACAAGATTAGAATGGCAGATTTTGGAATGGGCTACAGATTGTAAATTGCTCTAATGGCTTGCTTCAGAGTGGCATCACTTCAGAGAAGGACTCCAGTAATCTGGTGGAGAGATTGACTCTTCCTGGGTTATATAAGTATCACCCACCCTGGTGCTTACTTCATGGACCTCTTTGCAAAGTGCCTGTGGTGGCTTGGATAGAGACCTGCACAGAATCAGCAATATGAACCGGGCCTCAATTTCTACTTGTTAATGTGCAACTAGACAGGAGAAGCCAAAGGTGCCCCACTGATGCCACAATTAAGGATAGTTCACTGAGTGAATGAACCAGTCACCTTGGGACAAGCTGATTATATTGGACTTTTCTATCCTACAAGGGGAGACAATTCATTCTCCAACAGATGGTCACACAATTTAGGCATGAACAGCCAATCCTTATTACTGAGAGATTCCATATTTGTGAATTCTTTCACTCATTAAAATGTCCTTGTAACCTAAATCATGCTTGAAGTGATTTTGCAATCATTTGCGCATATGCTTAAAGTGGCAAAAATTTTTGACTCAATGAGCTATTTCCAGCTGAGGATAAAGAAGCTACATTCTGCTTTGTTGCTTCACCTTTTATACTATAATCAAATTTCTCTTTTGCAGTATTTTCAGTATCACATTTTTGTGCTTTGTTTTAGTGATTTATCTCTTTAAAATGATATTCAAGTACAGTGCAGAGGTTGTATCTAGTGCTGTTAAGCACAAGAAGGCTGTATTTTGCCTTATGGAGAAAATGCATTTATTAATTTAATCATGATTTATAGTGCTATTGGCCATGAGTTCAATGTTAATCAATCAATAATGTATGTTTAATTCATTTTTTAAAAAAAGTAACACATGTTAAAACAGTTTCTGTATTGATTGAGGATGATGTTGTAGCCCAAGGCTTTCAAGCAACTAAGCATATATTTCCTCTAGGAGCAATGGTGTAGTACTTGTTACTTCAGTGTTTGCGGCTCTAAAGAAAATAACTATCATGAATAACTAGATTTGCTTGTTTTTTCCTTCCAGATAATATGGGAAAAATATTTTGCAAAGTATTTTATGCATTTGCAGTTTATGAATTAAAACAGTGGTCCCTATGTCTCCTTCAGGCTCAAGTACATTACCGAAGAGTAGATATGAGAGTGGCCAATTTCAATACTACACATAATAGCCCACTTAAATATGTTTTGTTTTCTGTCCACATAACCTTAATTTGACATTCACTGTGTAATGAAATTTCCTGCATTAAAAAATTTATTTTTCTATTTCCACATATACAAGCCAACATTTCCTCTCTTAATCATATTCAGATACATATATATATGTGCTGTTACTTGTGTTCACAATGATATGCTACCATATCTTCCATCAATTACCAAAACATTTCCATCATTCAAATAATAACCCTGTACATTTTAAGCCTTAGCTTCCCATTCCCTATCCTCTGGTAACATATATTCTATATTCTGACTCTATAATTATGCTTATTCTAATTGTTTAATTGTTTCAAAGTAGTGAGGTCTGTCTTATTTCAATCCACATGATATCTTCAAGGTTCATCCATGTTGTCACATTTATCAGGACTTCATTCCTTTTTACTGCTGAATAATAGTCCATTGTATGGATATACCACATTTTGTTAATCCATTCAATGGTTGGTGAACACTTGAGTTGCTTCCATCTTTTGGCAATTATGAATAATGCTGTTATGAACATCAGTGTACAAATATGTTTGAGTCCCTGCTTTCACTTCTTTAGGAATTATACATAGTATTGGGATTGCCTAGTCATATGGTATTTTTATGCTTAGTTTTCTTAAGAACTACCAAACTGTCTTACACAGTGGCTGCACCATTATATATTGCCACCAGCAATGAATCAGTGTTCCTATTTCTCTAATGCTCATTAATACTTATTTTCCTGTTTAATAGAAGCCACTCTAATGGGTGTGAAATGGTATCTTATTGTGTTTTTGATTTGCATTTCCATGATGGCTAATAATGTTAAGCACTTTTCATGTGCATTCTGGCCTTTTT
Organism: Cabassous unicinctus; assembly: GCA_029593785.1. Classification (NCBI taxonomy): domain Eukaryota; kingdom Metazoa; phylum Chordata; class Mammalia; order Cingulata; family Chlamyphoridae; genus Cabassous; species Cabassous unicinctus. Next base: position 2,167 of record JAQZBX010060808.1, read on the forward strand.
TATATATTTCTTGTAGGGATGTCTTCTCAAGTCTATTGACCATTTTTAAATGAGTGTTTGGTTTTTGTTAAGTTGAAGAATTACTTTATATATTTGGATATTAAATCTTTATTGGATATGTAGTTTCCAAATATTTTCTCCCATTGTTCAGATTGTCATTTTAATTTCATAATGAAATCACCAAAGTTTATAACTTTGATAAGATCCCATTCATCTATTGTTTTTTCATTTGCTTATTTCATTGCTCATGCCTTGGGTGTAAAGAAGAAGAAATCATTGCTATCACAAGGTCCTGAAATGCTTCCTTATATTGCATCCTAGGAGTTTGCTAGTGCTAGCTCTTATATTTAGGTCTTTTAACCTTTTTTTTCTTTATTTTTAAAGAAGTTTGAGGTTACTTATAAGTTACCTAAAAATATAGGGGATTCCCAAATAGCCACACCTTCTCCCACTCACATTTTCCCCTATCAATAACATCTTCCATTAGTGTGATATGTGAACACATATGGAAGCATTGCTACTAATCATAGTGTTTAGTTTACATTATGGTTTACACTTTGCACTGCACAATTTTATAAATTTTGACAAAATGTATAGTGGCCTGTATCCATCATTGCAATATCATGCAGAACATTTCCAAAGTACCATAAATGTCCCATGTTACACCTATTCTTCTCTCTCCCTCCTCTTAATCTCTGGTGAACACTGTCTTTATATCAGTTTTACAAGTTCTTCCATTACTAGAATAATAAGTATATTTTGGTCATACTTGAATTTTCCCCTTAGTTTGTTCATTCTTCATCCTTGAGGATTTGGAGATGGTGACATCCACTCTGCTTCTAATTGAGAGGGTTTTTTGATTTCATGGGGCAGATGGATGGAACTATCTTGCTTGCAGTTGTAGTTGCTCTGTTATTTAGCATGAACATGTCCATCATCATCCTTTTTTTAGTTCTCCTGGGTGAGTCTAATGAACTGGAGAGTAGGTGATGGCTACAGCTCTGCTGAGATTCCAGGTTCAACTGGCATATGAACAGCCAGAAGATATAAGTCTCTAGGACATATATTTATTGATATTGTGCTAATTTTATATTCAAATATAAGGGGTCAAAAAACTATATTTGGGAAAATTATAAATGAGTCTACTTCTCTTACATTGGAGAGATATGTTAACATATATTCCCAGGTAAGTCCCACTGACAAGGTGCCAAATTCCTGAGATTGTCTGCCCTGTGTATAGTGTCAAGATATCTCTAGAGCACTCAGGAGAACCCATGCATAAGACACATTTTATTGTGTCAGTCAATGAGATCCTTCTGAGTTGTGCATAACCATAACCTGTGGAAGGACCTCCCAACTTACTTTGAAATCTCTTAGCTGTAAAAACTCATTAATATTTAGTAATTCCTCTTTTTGATCAAAGTCCTTTTCCAAAAGGTTCACTAGTTGGCACTTGGTAATCTTGGTAATACCCCTCCTTTGTGCCAGAGAGGTCCATCCCTGAGAGTCATGTCCCATGCCAAGTGGATGGCAGTGTACTTACATGCTGAGTTTGGCTTAGAGAGAGGCCATGTTTGTGGAAAAAGTTGTTCAGGGCATAACTCTTAGGCAATATATAATACTAGGCTAAGTGTCAATTTTATAAGAATAAGTTTCATAAGTACAAGCATTAATATCAAGAGTTTGGAATCTTGGTCTGTCCTCTTTTGCTAGGCACTTATGTACTCTAGAGATTATTGCCATTCTATTAGAGAATGTAGAGTGACTCTCCAGGAAGGGAATTTATTTATTTTTTTTGTTATTGTTTGGGTCTCTGCCCACTGAACACATTCATATTCCATAGAGGTATGCATTTGGTGCATCATTCCCCACACATGCCCCCACCAATGACACACTGCAAAAGAGATTCTCCTTCCAATAATTTAAATTTTCTGTAATCTTATAATTCTCCAAAAACAAAGCCATTTTTTTCCATTGTGCATTTCATCACCTGATGATTGTGTATATTTACAATTTCTTCTGTATGTTCCCCCAGTATCTTATTTTTTTCACCTTATTTTCAAAGAAACTTTAGTAAAGTCACATCAAAAATATACAGAAAGGGAGTGGGTGTAGTTTAGTGGTTGAGCACCTGCTTCCCATGTACCAGGTTTCTGTGATCAATCCCTGGTGCCTCCTAAATATATATATATATGATTCCTATACACTCCACACCTTCCCATTCTCATGTTTTCTCCTATTATTAACATCTTACATGAGTGTGTTAAATTTTTACAGTTGATGAAAAATATTGAAGCATTTCTGCTCAGCATGATCAGAGGTTTACATTATGGTTTACGCTTTGCACTGTACAATTTTATAGGTTTTGACAAAAGGTATAATGGCCTATATTCTTCCTTGCAAAATCATCAGAACAATTCCAATAACCTAAAATTGTCCTATGAACACTTATTCTTCCCTACCCCTCCTCATGGAACTTATGATAATCACTAAGATTCAAGTAATCAAGAATAAGATTCATAGTTACAGGCATTGATACTGATTATGTGACATACTGGTTTGTTTCCTTTTATTAGGCACTGCTTATGTATGCAAGAAATTCTTGCCCCTCTATTTGAAGATGTGGCAGGACTCCCCAGGACATCAGTTTAATATTTCCTTGTTTTCTGTGTGTATCTCCACCCACTGAGATAATACCATATGACAAGAAGAGCACATTTATATTCACTAGAAGCATGTCCCAGTTGCACTCTTTCCAACATATTCCACCAACAATCGACATTTTGAGTTGACTTTTGTAAATGGTGTGTATTAGAGTACCTCCTTTTTTGGGATGATGAAATTCCAGTTTTCTCAGCACCATTTGTTGAAAAGACTATTTGTTATCAATAGATTGGTCTTTGCCACCTTGTCAAAAATCAGTTGACCATAAAAGTGAAGTTTGATTGCTGAACTCTCAATTATATTCTATCGGTCTCTCTGTCTGTCCTTTTCCCAGTAACATGCTGTTTCAATACCCTAGCTTGGTAATATGTATTTTTTTTAATATACTTTTTTAATTAAAATATATTTGGGTTACATAAATGGTACATAAAAAATGTAGGGGATTCACATATGCTCCACTCTGAACCACTCCCAGATTTTCCTACATTAACAAGACACTTCATTAGTGTGGTATATTTGTTAAATTGGTGGACACATTTTGGAGCATTGTCACTAAGTATGAATTATACTTTACATTGTTGTTTACATTTTGTCCTGCACAATTTTGTAAATTATGACAAGATATACAATGGCTTGTAATAAGTTTTAAGAATAAGAAGTCTGAATCTTTCATTTTTCTTTTACAAGATTGTTTTAGCTATTTGGGGCCCTTTACTCTTCAATATAAAATTCATGATTGGGTTTTCCATTTCAGCAAAGAAGGATGTTGGAGTTTTGATTAGAATTGCATTGAATCTATAAATTGCTTTGGGTAATACTGACATCTTAACAATATTTAGTCTTCCAATGAACAGGGAATGTCTTCTCTTTATTTAGGTCTTCTTTGATTTCTTTTAGCAAAGTTATGTAGTTTTCTTTGCACAAGTCCTTTACATCCTTAGTTATATTTATGCATAGGTATTTGGTTTGGTTTTTTGTTTTGTTTTGTTTTGTTTTGTTTTGGTTGCTATTGTAAATGGAATTCCTTTCTTCATTTATTCTTCAAATTGGTCATTGACCGAGTATAGAAACACTAATGATTTTGGATGATGTCTCATATCTAATATGATAGTTTGAGCATTTTGTGGCACCCCATAAAAGATCATGTCCTTAAAGGTAATCCATTCATGTTGGTGTGAACATATAGGGGTTGGGAACTTTGATCACATTATTTCTGTTACACATTTTTTATTAGATTATTTCAGTAAGGTATGATACAGGGTGGATCTTAATCATCTACCTGGAGTAATTTAAAAACAGGAAGTAAAACTTTCCCTATTTGCAAATGATATGATCCTATATTCAGAAAATCCACAGTCAAGCTCCTAGAGCGAATAAATTGTTTTACTTCTTCCTTTCCAAGTCCAATGTATTTCTTTCTTTCCTTTCTTTTTTTTTCTTAATTGCCCTGACAAGTACTTTCCATACAATGTTCAAATAAGAGTGGTGACAGGGGGCATTATTGTCTTGCTCCTGATCTAGAGATAAACCTTCAGTCTTTAACCATTAAGTAAGATATTAGCTGTGGGTATTTTATATGTCCTTTATCATGTTCCACTAGTTTCCTTCTATTCCTAGGGTTCTAAAACTTTTTATCATGAAAAGGTGCTGTATTTTGTCAAAAATGCATTTCTGCATTGAGATGATACTGTGTTTTTACCTTTATTCTGCTATGTGATGTATTACATTAATGGATTCCTTTATGTTGAACCAACCTTATATATCAGAGTTGAATCACAGTTGAGCATGGAATATCATTGTTTTAAAATGTTGTTCATTTCACTTTGATAAGGAATTTTGCATCTATATTCATAAGAGATTTTGGTCTATTTTTTCTTTCTTGTGGTTTCTTTGTCTGGATATGAAATAAGAGTGACCTTACCCTCATAGAATAAATTAGGTAGTGTTACCTTCTTGTTTTACTTTACTAAAAGCTGATGGGAGCAATAGATCAGAAATGGGTTGGCTTTTATAACAGGAATATATTCATTTAAAAGCTTACAGTTCTGAGGCTGTGAAAGTGTCCAAATCAGGATATCATCAGAAATGATGTCTCACTGAAGTTTTGGCTGGTGGTGATCCTTGATTCCTGCCATGTGTTAAGGTAAAATGGTAACTCTGCCAGTCTGGTCCTCTGCCTTCAAGCCTGATCTCAACTGTGGAAATTAGGCATATAGTTCCTCTCTAACTTTTCCTCAAGGTCTCCCCTGTTTTAGCTCCTTGGGGGCCTCTTTCTCAGCCTCTGTACACTGCTGTTTCCATCTTTCATCTCTAGAAACTTTCTTTTAGCCTCTCAGGATTTCTCTGTCTCTGTTACATTCTTCCTGTGTTCTGTGGCTTTTAGGTCCTATGTTTATAAAGTACACTGGCAAAAGGACAAAGACCCACCCCAGGCCATGTCTCACAGAAGTAACCCAACTGAATCTAACCCATAGGAAAGGTTTAGCATTAAGAACCTAATCTTTTCTGGGACTCCCAAAAACCTTCAAAATTTCACACCCCTTTTCAAATATTTTGAAAAGATTGAGCAAAATAGAGTTAACTCATGGAATGTTTAATAGAATTCCATTGTGAAGCTATCTGTTCTTAAGCATCTCTTTGTTGGAAGATTTTTTTTTTTATTTCTGATTCCATTTACTAGTGTTTTGATCTGCTAGGCTGCTGAAATGCAATATACCGGAAATCAGTTGGCTATAACAATGGGGACTATTACCTTACAAGCTTAGAGTTCTGAAGCCATGAAAATGTCCAAATTAAGTCATCATTAGGGAATGATTTCTCTCTGAAGATGAGCTTCAAGCAGCCCTGGACTCGTGTGTTACAGGATGGCAAAGCACACAGCATTATTTGCTGGTTTCTTCCTTCACTTCCAGGTTTCATTGGTTTCACCTTCTGGTTTCAGTGACTTTCTTCCACCTTCTATGGTTTTCTCCTGCCTTTCTCTCTGTATTCAAACTGTTTATAAAGGACTTCATTAAGAGGATAAAGACCTACCCTGGTCCATGCCTTAACTGAAGTAACCTAATCAAAAGGCCCTTATCTCTACTACCTAATCTAAATGTCCCATTCACACTAGGTTCATATGCCCAAGAATGAACCAGTTTTAAGATCATGATTTTCTGAGGTACATACAGGCTCAAACTACCACATCTTGTCATTGATTTCTTGAGATCTCCTATTTCTTCTTGAGTCAATGTAATTTGTGTGTTTCTAAGAATATGTCCATTTAATCTAGGTTATCTAATTATTGGCATACAGTTGTTCATAGTTTCCTCTTATGGTTTTTTTTATTGGATTAATTTGCAATAATCCCCTTTTCATTTTTAATTTTCTTTATTTGCATGTTTTCTTTTATTTTCTTTGTCAGCCTAACTAACGGTTTGTTAGTATTGTTTATCTTTTCAAAGAAAATCTTTTGAATTTGTTAATTCTTTTTCTCTGTGTTTGTTTTCTATTTCATTTATCTCTGCTCTAATCTTTGTCATGTCCTTCATTTCACTTTGTTGGGTTTAGTTAGCTCTTCTTTTTCTAGTTCTTTCAGTTTTGAGGTTAAGTCCCTGAAAGAAAGAAGTCTTTCTTCTTTTTTAATGCACCATTTAGATCTATACATTTCCTTCTCAGCCCTTAATTCACTACAACCCAAAAATTGTGGTAGTTTGTCCTTTCATTTTCATTCACCTCAAGATATTTCATAATTTTGCTTCTGTTTTCCTCTCGAACCCACTGATTTTTTAAGAGTGCATTGTTTAATTTCTACATCTTGTAAATCCTCCTTTTCTCCCTCTGTTATTGATTTCTAGTTTCATTCTGTTGAGGTCAGAATATTATCTATTGTATAATTACAATACTTTTTTAATTCATTGAGAATTTTTTGTGACCCAACATATTGTCTATCTTGAAAAATGAACCATGTGCACTTGAGAAGTAATAATATTCCATTTCATTTGGTGATGTGTTCTCTATATGTCTGGTAGTTCTACTTGCTTTAGAAAATCACTCAGGCCTTGTAATCCCTTCTTGATCTTTTCACTAGCTAGTTTGTAAATTACTGAAATTACTATTAATGTAAAGCTGTCAATCACTCCCTTCAAATCTGACAGTATTTGCTTTCAGTATTTTTGGTCTCTGCTGTTAGATGCATATATATATTTATAACCGATGTGGCTTCTTGTTGAGTTGTCACTGTTGTATATGTTGACCATCTTTGTTCCTCATAAATGTTTTTGACCTAAAGTCTATTTTATTTAATGTTAGGATAGCCATTACATCTCTATTTTCATAACTACTTTCATGGTGTGTATATATATATATTCAGTTCTTTCACCCTCAATCTACTTGTAATTTTTACTTTAAGGTAACTATTTTGCAGAAGTCATTTAGTTAGGTCATGAAATTTTATCCATTTTATTTATATCTCATTGATATTTCTATTGACATTATCAGGCTATATTGTATAAGAGAAAAATTTATCTCACTTTTAAAAGAATCAACTTTTAGATTTCTTTTTACAAAACATGGTATCCCCTATAATTACACTAAAAATATTTTATTGTCATTTTGTTTGGGTAAGTAACCACCTAGTGTTTATCAATGGACTCTTATACTAATTATCCAAGCATTCAAACTTTCTGACAAATCTGACATTTTTCCTTCTCAGAATCAAACACTGAAGGATACCTTTTTTTATTTCAAACTATGAAATCCCAAATGTTTTTTTTCTTACATCTTATAAAAAGAGAGGTTCCATAAATAGTTAAGTTCATTTGATATGTTATGAGTTGCAGGAGAAGTATTGTCAAATTATTAGAGATTTTCTAACCTTCTACTGGTTAGATTTGTATGGCTAAAATATTGTTAGTTTAAATATTTAGATATTATATAAAATTCCTAAAGATTTGACAATCATCTTACTGTCCATTATATATTGGGATTTAGCTACATGATTTTAGAAAACACTACAGTATTATTGAATACAATTTTAGGCATTATAAAAATTGCTGTTTGCCACACACACACACACACACACACACACACAAACACAAATTTCCTTGTTAAATATATTATTTTACTCTGATGCTTCTTTGAAAGAACGTGCAGAGAGCTATAGTTCAGAGCTTCCTCTTCATTCAAATAGAAAATGAAAGGGGGAAGGACTTTAAGCAGAAAATATATGTATAGAAATTATGTTTACTTGTGAATTAATGTAAAACTGGTAAAATTTTAATTGTGGGACATGGTCAAATGCATCAACTGACAGGGAGATTTTGGACTTCTTCAAATGGACTTTACACAGCTTCTCCCATCTATGGAATATGTATATGTCTTTGTTGTCATATATCTATTTTCTTAATGAGTAAAGGATTTTCCTTGTCAGAGCTGTGGCAGTTTGAGGTTATTAGATGAATCCCAAAAATTAATATTTTGTTTTTAAACTAATCTATTTCTGTGGGTGTGATAATATTGGATTGAATTACATTTGATTGAGAGCATTTTGAATAGATTACTTAATAAACGCTTTAGGGTGCTTGAACTACTTCCGTGAGGCATGACTCAGGTTGAGTCCCTGCCCAATTGCTGGGCCTGATATAAATGTATACACAGAGAGAGACAGGCACTGGAAAAGGAATTAAACATGTTTGACTCTGCCATGTTAGAGAAAGGACAATAGGACTGCTTAAGAATGAAGACAAAATGTGCTGGGCACACAGAGCACCTCAAGAGGATATGTGCCCTGCTATATGACTGAGAGCTTATAGATAAACTCAGGAAGAAAGATGAACAGCCTAGACTGATACAGGATGCCTAGAAAGAAACAAACCCTATGTCTGGTTGCCCTCATGTGAGCTCAAACATCACAAGAGATCAGTGGTCTTCTTGCTTCAACATGTAGCAGCTGACTTTTGAGAGAAAACATCTCTGATGATGCCTCAGATGGACTTTTCACACCCTCAGAACTGTAAGCTATTAACCCAGATAAATCCCTTTTATAAAGGCCAACCTATTTCTGGTACTTTGCCATTTGGCAAATTAAACAATTAATTGGTACCAGGAAAGTGGATTCAGGCTGCTTGCAATTGATAAAATTGCTGAAATGGTTTAATAACTGGGTAAAGCGTACTTTTTGGAAGAATTGTGAGGTGCTTGATAGAAAAGGCTTAGATTTCTTTTTAAGACACTGTTGGTAAAAATGCAGGTGTTAAAGTTATTTTTGATAAGGACTTAAAAAGAAATTGGAAACTAGAGGAAAGGTTAACCTTATTTTAAAATTGTACAGAACTTTCCAAATTGACTCCTAATGTTATATGAAAGGCAGAATTTAAAACAATGAGGTTGGACATTTAGCTGAGCAGATTTCCAATGTAAATGTGGAAATTGCAGTCTGCATTCTCCTTAAAGCAAAATGTGAGAGGAAAGAGATATGCTGAAACCTAATCTGCTGGACAGAAAGAAACCAGAGACTGATGGTTTGAGAAATTCAAAACTTCTGGAAAACCAGCCCCCAGATGACAGTGCCCCATTTGAGTAATTAACTAAACTTGGAACTTGTAGTTCAGGATTGGAAATGTAGTTATCCAGAAAGATCTTATGTACTTCCTGAATGCTAAACCAAGATTTTTGAGATCAGTATGAAGAAAACCACTGTCAGCCTGGACTAAAAGGGAAAGGGGAGAAGGCATGAAGGAAAAATAGCTTCAAGCAGAAAACTGTGAAATTTGAGGTCTGGAATTAAGACATATCCTTCAGTAAAGGGAGGAAGCCCACCCATGTGTATGGAAAGGGTTAGTTTGCCTGGTATTTAAAGAAGGTGTATCTCCAGCCCTTTGCCCAAGGAGAATTTGGCAGCCCCATGGTACAGAGTGAGTGGAGTACATTCCTTGGTAGTTGGAGAGATTTAGGTTTTCACCCCACTTCTATGAAGGGAGTGGGCTTGTTCCCCATAAGGTGAGGAGACTTAGGCCACCACCCCACTGATCTGAGGAGATTGGACCTGTATACCAGAGATTAGGGAGAATTTTGCTACTACCTTACTATACAAAGGAAGTTGATGCTGTATAATTAGAAATTGGGGAAATTGTAGCCATTTCTCTAATGTTCCTGGAGTATAAACTTTAAATCTTAGTCACCACTTAGATGCTTCAAAAGAGGGAACCAAAAGAATGGCTATTAGTCAAGCCCTTGAAAGAATGGATCTCCATGAGGTCCTGAGAAGAAATCATCATTATATTGATAATCTCAGAGTTTGAAATTTAATACGGTATGACCTGAAGCTTTTCGGAACTTTTGGATACACTTGATGCATGCTTCCCTCCCAATCTTTCCTTATATTAATCCAAATATCTCTCTACTTCTTATACTGGAAGCAGATAATTTGTTTTTTAAGAGTCACAGATTTACAGCCAGATGGGAATTCTTGACCCAAGACAAACTGCATTTCTACTAACTTATAGTTACGTGATTTTGTACATAGCTGTGTTACTGGAATGATTTTAAGTTTTTAGAATATTGTGATGTAATGAATGTATTTTGCATATGAAAATACATGTCTTTTGAGGATTCAGAGTGTGGAGTATATCAGTTTGAGATTGTTTTATGAATCCAGAAAAAATAATTTTTTAAAAATCTAATTGATTCTTATGGGTGTGTTATTATTTGTTTGCATTAAATTCAATTGAGGGTCCTTTGACTAGATTACTTGATAAGATTATTATTGGGATTTGATTGGATTACATCAGTGAGGCATGACTCAGATTGAGTCTCCACCTTCTTGCTGCATCTGATATAAATTTACACACAGATAGAGACTGACACAGGAAAAAGAATCTACCATGTTTGATCCTGCCATGTAATAGAGAAGACTAGAGGATCACTTAAGCACAAATTCACAAGGGGTTGGATCCACAGAGCAATTAAAGAGGACATGAGTCCCTGCTATATGACTGATAGCTTACAGCTGAACTCAGAAAGAAAGGAACAGTCTAGACTGGCATAAGATGCATGGAAAGAAACAATCGCTCTGACTGATTGACCTCAGATGAGCTCAAAACTCAGGAGAGTTCAGTGGCCATCGTGCTTTACCATGTGGCAGCTGATTTGGTGAAAAAGCATCTCTGTTGGTGCCTCATTTGGCTTTTCATGGCCTTGGAACTGTAAGCTTTATGTCAAATAAATTCCCTTTTTAAAAGCCAACCAATTTTTTATACTTTGTATTGGCAGCACTTTGGCAGACTAAAACAGTGGGATACTGCCCTCACAATAGCTAAAAAAAATAGACTCTGTTTTCTCACCTGGGGTAGTCCAGATATTCTGTATAAGAATAGTGTCTATAAATTTATTGGAACTGTAATCAAGGCACTTTGCAAGATCTTGCCCATTAACTAAAAACTTCACAATCTCTATCATCCTCAATGTTGGAAAATGTGGAGGGAATAAATGGTATCTTAAAACTTAAATTATTTAAATTATTTGAATCTCTTTCCCTCATCCTTTGATTAGGGTGCTTCTCTTAGCTTTGATGGCTATAGATCTAGTTCATCAGGAAAACTACAGCTAAGGGTCTGTAATCTTGAATTCATAATGGTGGCTTATCATTTCTCCAATTTTACTGGACTCCAAACTATCATACAGTTAAAGTAAGATTACAGATTGTAGTAGAAAATGTAGCTTTGTGTTACAGAAATCTATTTCCCACTGAAGGCAGGTCATCAGCTCACTAGCTGAAGAAGCATTGGAACTTTGTAAAATGGCTGTACAACATTGTCATCGGACTATAGTCGATCTTCCCAAGGTGTGTGCAATAGTTAGGACCCAATGCTGTGTAATTGTGACATGAGAATGTTTACCAAGAGGTAGTAACAACAGAAACCTATCTTAGAGAAGTAAGCAAATCAGCTTAGATAGTTCCTAAATCTCATTTATCTGAGCCTATTTTTCATTGCTTTCTTGGGTCATGGAGACCATGGCTTATACATGTCATAAAAGGAGTACGTGTTATTCTGTCAATCATATTCATAGTACTCTTTTGTCATGGCCTGGCTTTTTTTCTCTTCAATGCTACTACTCATCCACTAACTCAACAAATTATATAACTGAGGATACAAAAGAAGAATGAAAACTTTAAAATTCATCTAACCCAAGAAACTGGCAATGAATCACAAAAGACTTTTATTTGTCAATGAGAGAATAAGAACATCTTTGGTCAAGACCTTGTAATGAAGGGATTGACCAAAAGGGAGGAAATCACTGGGAAACACTCAGAGTCAAAAAGTGAAAAATAAAAATAAGAATAAACACCCCATGCCTTCCTGAGTTTGCTCTTTATCATTTAAAATTGGAAATCTCAATTAAGATTTCTGCCCCATGTAACAAATTAAGCCTTAGTTCATTATCTTTGACCCAATACAAAATAAGATCACTTTCCCTAAACTACCTCATATAAGATGGACAAACCATCATCCAATCAACAGGAGTCAAGCTAAATATGTTTTTATCACTATAAATATCATTTGCTATCCCTAGAACTCTGAAGCTATTTCCATTATGGCTTCCTTGGCTGTAGCAAATCTTTGGTGTCTCTTATAAAATGCCATGGTCTGCAAACTCGACTCCATTTTTTCTTTCACAGAATCATGACTGTTTCTGACCCTTGCAATTTGTACCCTAGTCTTGGTACCACTGCAACAGGTAAGAATAAAGTAATTTGAGGAGATGTGGGGGGGGGAGAAAAAAAAATTGAAATGCTGTGGGTAAGAATTTTATAGTTAAACTAGATTCCTCCCCCACCGTATCTTCCCCAAATTTACTGGTAAACAGAGGAATCTATTTATTGGGGATCCTCCTGTGGTCCCCCAATTGAAGGTGTGTAAGTCAGCCTTTCATTACTGTGTATCTGCTGGTTTTAGAAAATGAATGTTTCTATCACCTATTACAATTTCTCATTAAACCATCATTCTAAAGATGAAAACACATTCCCTATTTAGAAGACATGTGACTTGGTGGTCCAAATTGGAACAGTATTTTCTCTTCTGGTTCTTTTTTTAGCAATCTGATCATTTGTATATACCACTGGGTATGCAAAACCCAGTCCAGAGTAAGTGTAATTTTTCCAGTGTCCATGTATAACCACCATGAGCCACCAACATCTGCCTGACTTAGCTATGCATACTGTTTGGGAATCATCCCTACAGTCATATTCAGAATCTATGTTTCTTGTTGCCAAACAGAATAGTTGTTTTCAGCATTTCATGCCTCAAAGGGTGCAAGAAAAATATGTCTAGATTCAACCAGTGGCATATTGAGCTATGTAAACCAGAAAAAAGCAGGTTCTTATTCTTAATCCCATCCATGTGGTTGTGAACCCATTGTAAATAGGACCTTTTGAAGATGTTATTTTAGTTAAGTTGTGACCAACTGAATTAGGATGAGTATTAATCTTATTATTTCTGGTATTATAAAGAAAGCAATATGAAGAGGAGCTGGATGCTAGGAGTAGGCAGGAAGTTAGAAGAGAAAGAAGAGGACATTGTCACACAGTGGGAAATTCAAAGAACCCTAAAGATTGAAAGACCACCAGAATGCTACCAATCCCAGGAAGAAGCCAGCCTTTCAGATTCTGAAACCATGAAACCATACATTTCTGTTGTTTAAGACAACTCATTGTGTGGTATTTATCATAGTAGGTCAGCCTAGAAACTAAGGCCTAGCCTATCTTTGCATTATTGTAGCCTTAAATATCTGCTGATGTCAAGGACCTGGGAACCACCTCAAACAAGCACACTAGGTTACATACCTAGAGGTTCACATCACCTTCTGATCCTGATTTTCTGATGGGAATCAACAATCATCATGTCCTATTTTAATGCACCAGTAAAATTCCCTTGTTGATTTCCATATAGCTCTTCTTCATTGAACACACTGTTATGAGACAGTTCTCCCATTTTCCATGTGGCTGATCATATTGCCATGCCATTTGCCACAAAATATAAGTTGATAAAACCCAGATATAGAGAAAAAGAGCCTCAATTCAGAATACCAAGCTAACTTTTTTTTTTTACCTTCATCAATCAGTGTGTTGGCCTTCTAAGCTGGATGCTGTCCATTACTTTAGATGTGATATTCTTGATAAAATCAGATTTTTTTGGTCAACCAAGAGCTGTTTAAAGGGTACCACTGAAATAACAATATAATCTACCAGTGACTCAGTTGATTCCAAAGTTTCTCCTAGAAGAAGAGAGGCACCCTGCTTCTTTGTAACTCCTTGCATTCCCCTGGTAGCATATTCCTGTATCAACAATTTCCATTTTGTTATGTGACCCTTCTGGCCATTGTCTCCACTATTACAGCATTTCTATTAAACCACCCAAGATATTAAGGGTATCTCATTTTTTTAAAAATGCCCTTCAGTTCTTCAGTCATAGGTATAGTTTTAGTTATTTTCATTTTTAAGCAATTTTATTGAGATATATTCATATACCATACACTCCATCTAAGGTATGCATTCAGTGACTTTTATTTATAATCAGAATTGTCCATTCATCACTACAAGAAATTTTAGAGCATTTTGATTACTCCAAAAAGAAATATATCATACACATTAAAGGTTAATTTTTTATATCAAATTAGCAATTTTCCCTTAAATGAAAATTTTCATCCAAATTTCTAACATTTGTCACTAGATGAGGATCACTTTTGAAATAAGCCCCAGTCTACATTCACACATACAATGCAGAGAATTTGTTCATACCAGGACTCCAGCATTTATTTTACAATGGGATTAATGTCTTGTGAGAGCTGAGGAAATCTTACTGGTTTTCATTTAGCACAGGGGTTCTGAACCTTTTTTGTTATACAGACCTCTTTGCCGGTCAGATGAAAATGATGGACCCCTTACTAAGTCCATACTACATTGTGTATTATTTAATAAATATTTCATACCCACCCCAAAATGCCCTCACAAGAATAATGTTTTTCTGAATTTCATTTCAAGGTCATGGACCCTTTGTTAAGAACCCCTGATTTAGCATGTCGAACCCAAAATATTGGCTAAAGAAGAGATTTATATCTCTCTGGTTTAAAACACTAGGTAGGGGGAACATTCTTTTCAGGCCCAATATTCATCCCCTTAAGATGTTCAGGTAAAGGGGATGCTTTCACTTCACATAAAGTCTCTTCAAAAATTCCAATTTTTTCTATTTTTACTTTTATTCCAGCAAGTGTTCTTTTCCTATATTTTCCCAGTCTAATTGTAGACTCTGCTAAGAATTTACCAATGAGTATTAATTTTATAATACTATGTTGGGGAGTTGTTCTATCATTTTCTGGCATAGTACCTATTGACATAGAACACTCAGGTAAAGGAGATACA
>JAQZBX010060809.1:0-17232 GCA_029593785.1 Cabassous unicinctus
TTTATTTAATTTATCCCCTCCCTTGCTGCTTGTGCTGCTGTGTCCATTCGCTGCGTGTCTTCTCTGTGTCTGCTTATCTCCCCCTTGCTGTGAGGTCTTGCTGCATCAGCCCACCGCACCGCTCAGGCCAGCGTGCCCTCACAAGGAGGCCTCGGGACTCGAACCCGGGCCTCCCATATGGTAAACGGGGGCTCTATCCACTGAGCTACACCCGCTTCCCATATGGCTTTCCAATGAAGTGTGAAGCATTGCAGTTCTTGTCAACAAACTATCAATTGAGGACCTTACCACTTCCAGAAGTTCTAAGGCCAAGGGAATGAATTTGAAAACCTTGGCTGGGAACTTTAGGAAAGAAACGAAAAAAGGTGTCAGTTAAGGTTCTTTAGGGACAGTTTTTATTTTATTTTTAAAACCTTTTTCCAAAAGGCTCATTTAAATTCTAGAAAGAAAAAAATGAAAGTATTGCAAAATAAAGTTTATTGTAAGTGCGCAAGCTTATTTTAGGTCAAATTTATAATGCAATATGTTTTGCACTTTTCTTGTTTGACTCATTATTAACACTTTCTTTGTAATTTTGTAGCCCTCTATTTCCACATAAAAACAGAAAGAGTAGCAAAAATAGTTTCAGAGGTTATAATTTATTGGCATTTAAAGCACCTTCCCCTTAGATGCTAGGCAAGCAAATACACAATGCCCACCATCTCACGGACAGTGCTTCAGCAGTGGACTGTATGGACAGTGGAGAGTGGAGAGTGACTGGACTTAACAGTCAAAAGAAAACTCATAGAGTAAGTTGCTGCTGTGGTTCTAACTAGCTGTTCACGTGTGAACCTCAGTTTCCTCATCCTTCCAACTCAGGGACCAATACCTGCCTTCCCTGCCTCAGGGTTAGTGTAATGATATAATATTCGTGAAAGACTTTGTCAACAATCAAGCAAGAGTCAGCAGGTGAGATGGTAGTAACAGCGGGCCACTGGAATGCATACAGTATATTTACATCCACTTTAGAATACTTGGAGTGTGGCTTTACTATTTATAATTATCACAGAGTTTAGAGAGTTATTTTATTTTTGCATTTCTGACAGAAATCATAAAAGCATATCTGATGTATTTGATGTCAAATCCCTAATCAAGAATGAAACTCCATGTTTATAACATTGTTCTCATGGTAAAAATATAACCCACCCTGCAGAAAACTGTTTTGTGCTGATCCAGTTTTTGTAGCAGTTTCTAGAAAAATTTTATGGCAAAAACTGAGTTTTGCCAGTCCCTGAAATATTAATTATATAGTCAGTGTAGAGCCGGTAAAATATACATCTGGGCTTTGCTTTACACTATAGAAGTTTTCTAAAATGGTACCTATGAAACAAATACTTTTCCCCATTACTTCACATTATCATTTCAAAAGCACTTCATCTTTATTCCTGCTCAATCAACCTTGGAGGGTCTCTGCCCTTTGGCTTCTCTTTAACGATCTGTAAATAAATCCTTAAATGTCTTCAGGAATCTGCCATTTGAAAGAATTGTATTAGAAATGGAAAAATAAGTGAGCACACTTATTACACGGGCCTGAAGTTTCACAAAGGGCTTTCTGGAGCCCAGCTGAGCTCCCGGCTTTCCTCTCATTGTCTTTCAGGGAAGATGAGGGAAGAGGCATACCAGAAAATCTTTATCTCATATTTTTTCAAGAGGAGTGGAGGAAAATTTAAAATAGTTAGGTCTGGCAGCTTACTCTCGGTTGGCTGTTTTTGCCAGCAATCTGTAAAATGTGTTTTTCAAGGATAAGAAGTTTGGGCTCTGGGCCAGAACGCATGTCTGTCAGGGGCGGAAGATGAAAGCTCCCTTTCACCGACTGCTGTGCTCTGTTTACCTCTGGCCTGAACACCACGCCTTCCCCAGGCCCAGAGCCGCTCCGGGTTGGTCCTCTCTTATTTTCAATCAGAACTTTCGCGTGTCGGCCAGTTGGGTGTGCATGCAAGGGCCAACCTTTTGTGGGGTGAAACTCCAAACCAGCATCCATTCCTGGAAGCTCAGGAAGGGAAGTTGAAGTATTTTTGCTTTTTAATGCCTGGAAAGTTCATTTCTTAAGAGGCCAGAAGAACTATACTTGGCTACAAGATATCTGTGTCCTCCCACCACTTATTACTGAGGGTCTGTGGGGCCCAGAGCCCTCTGGTGGGATCTGGTGTTTATTTAGAAGGCAAAACTTCATTCTAGCATGTTTCTGCTAAACCAGGGCTACTCAGCTATTAAGGGGATGTCTGCTAAACCATGTTTCCTGTTTCCTGTAGAACTTACCCCACACATCAGGGCTGAGGGTGCCTGTGCTCAGAGAGGAAAGTCATGGGGCAAGATTAGCAACATGGTGGTGGGGGTGGGGGCCACCCATTCCTTCTCCTCCTCTCCCTTCTCCTGCCGCCCGAGGAAAGCTATTTCCTAAGGGGTAGAAAAGTAGGTGGTTCTAACTGCTTCGGTAGCTGCACAAGGCAAATGTTTCCCAGAGGCTGTACACGTGCATGCCAGGGTCCCCTCCCTCCTTCCCTCCCTCCCATTCCCCACCCTGGGTCCAAGCATCTTATTTCCTCCTTCCCCATTCTTAATATAAGCAGGCTGCTACAGAATCGAGGCAAAGTGGACAAGACCTGAGAGCAAGAGAAAGACCAAGAGCCAGCACAAGAGAGACAGAGAGAGGTAGAGAGGGAATGACTCATTTGCTCAGCCCTTTCTCCTCAAGTCCTGCTCAAACTGGGGTACACGTATCTAGGAGGACAGGACTGGGTAGCTGGGGTGGGAGGGGTAAGGGGGAGCTAGAATCAACATGGCGCAGTCCTCCAATCCTACTCAAAGATGTGGAAAGGAAAGATGAAGTTTTTTTAACTTGTAAGCTCATGTCAAACATTACATTTTACATTAAGACAAACCTCTTTTTTTGACGTTGGGTCCAGCTGAGCCCACCCACAGTATGTATTTAAGAAGCAACCACTCAAAATAGAGCCGGCCATTTCTGCCCAGCCTTAGAGCTTTCGTCCATTTTATCACTCATACAGTAAGTACTGAGCTCTTCCTATGTGCCAGATAAAAAAAGATACAGTTCTCCCCTCAGGGAGCTCAGTCTAGCTAGGGGGACACAAGTTAGGGGGTTTTACAAGGTGCAAGCCTGGGGCTATGATAGGGATCAGCAGGAGGTGTTAGGGACCTCAGAGGAGGAGCCCCTAACCCAGCCTGGTGAAGCTAGAAAGATGTAAGAAAGCACTGGACTGGGGAAAGGAGAGAGCTCATCTTTCTAATAGTCAGGGACACACACACCATTATTCCATTATTCCATTATTCCATTATTCATCTGCCAGATAAAGGAGTTGGAGAGGATGGTCTCTAAGGTCTTGCTCACTTGCTAGGTCTCTGGCTGCCTTCAACCACACCTCTGCAGAGCTTGGTGCTCTCACAAGGCAGAAGCCAGATGCAGGGCAGACCAGGTGGTGTGTGTTGGGGTTGGAATGTATGTGCCAGGCTCCTCCTGACTTGGGGAACCAGTGATAGCTATTGCTGGCCCGAGGGTTTCGTAAACTGCCTGGAAAGCAGGCAGGAGACTGTGGGCAGCGCTGGCTCTGAAATCCTGCCATCTGGGTGTGACAAGCAGACCTGGTGGAATTCAGGGCATGTTCTCACCAGAATGGACTCTGACTGTGGCAAAGGTGCTAAAGATTTGTTCCGTCATTTGTTTTGTTCCAGGATGGTGAGTATCACAGCCAACACCATCTTACAGAGCATGACCCCAGCACTCCTAGCCCCATTCATTTCTCAGGCAGTGCCTGAAAGAAATTTCACCTCGTCTGGGCAGCTAACCTGGGCTCATTTGTACAGAATTTCACATCCTTTCCTCCTTCCTCTGTGCTTGCTTCCACCCTCTCCCCCACCCCCAAATGCACCGTTTTTTGTAAATGTGAAACTTCAGGGACTCCTGCCTTATAAATGCACTTATCAGTCTCTTCTAGGCAGTACAATTTTCATGAATAATATCTAAGTCCTTCTGATGAATTCCTGCCCATCTGTCAAGATTTAGCCGCCACAGCCTCCTGATGTCCACCTGTGGGCTTCCGCAAGCCTTTGTATATGCCTCTGCTGGAGCTTATGAGCACAGCCTACTGTCAGGCTTGTATCGCCTGATATCAAGTCCTAGCTGAATATAAAAGCTCTATAAATGTTGTGTTCAATTCCAAGTACCCTTTTCTCAACTATTTTATGGTTCCAATTCCTTTCACAACAGTTTACTCTCTTATTGAGATCTCATCAGTCTTACCCAATGGTAGTATTGGATCATCTGGCAGCTGTTGCTTTCAAGAAGTGGACTTCTTGTAATCTCTAGGTTTTCCTTCAACTGTACCATGATTCCTTTACATCATTGTCTGTTTATATATTTATTAAGAGCCTGCCATGTGCAAGGCCCTGCAGCTACAAAAACAAACTCCTTCACTGAGGGTTTCACAGTCTGGTGAGAGAAACCTTGAGGCAACAATGCAATTACACAAATGCTACTATGGTGAAGCTTTATGTACCATGGGAGTGCACAGGAGGCTTGACTTGTGTCCAGTCTTAGAGGATCAAAGAAGACATCCTAGAAAATGTGATGGGTTAGCTCAGGAATAAAGGAATAGAGAATGAGCAGGAAATGGTACTTGTTAGGAGATTTTTTCCATGGGTCCCTCACATTTCTGCATGTCTTGCAATCAAGGGCACTGCCTGCCCTTTGCTCTAGACTATTTTTTGAAGGCTAGTTGTATAATGAACAGCTTTGGAAGATAGAAACTGTGTTTCCCTCCAGAGCAAAGGACTGGCATACTTACTGTCTTTTTTAAAAAATTTGGGTTCTCCCCTGAAATGTAACCCACTACATATGCAGATGTTTTGGGGCACTCTTCCCGTTGCCTCATGGAAATTGGGGGTTGGAAAACTAGTGCAAAAATGCTGACACTCTGGTTACTGCTGTTTCTGGGAGTAATAAACTGTCCTTCTCTGACTCAGAAGTCTCATGCCTTCTTTCAACATCCATAAAATTGTGGCAGGCTAACATATTAACTTGCAAGTAAGGTAATATCTCAGACCCTTTGCAGTAGTTGACATAGAGAGTATTTGCAGTTAGAGGAAGCTGTTTATGCAAAGGCCCAGAGGCCAGAGGGAGCAGAGCCTGTTCCAGGAACTGCCAGGAGATCTAAATGACTATGGCATACACTTGGGTAGCCAACAATCTCTTCCTTCAGGCTTCTGTTCAAATATAACCTCATTAAAGTGGCCTTCCCTGACCATCCTATCTATCATAGCATCCCTTTGTCATTCTCTGTCCCCTCATCTTGCTTTTCTTTCCTTAACACTTATTTTTACCCTATGTTATATCATATATTTACTTGTTTATTAGCTGTATCTCCCTACAAGATTGCAAATTCCATCAGAGCAGAGACTTTGTTTTGTTCACTGCTATATCCCCACTTCTTAGTGCCCAGAAGGAAGGATGGGGCAGTCAGGATAGAGATTTGTAAGCCATGCTAGGGATTGGGCTAATCCTGGAAGCTATGAAGATCCTTTAAAATATTGATGATTTGTATCTTAGGACAAGGCAGTGTGGGGAGTTGACTGACCACAGGAGAGTGGAAGACCAGGTAGGAGGTTGGTCTAGGAGGATGGCGTTAGAAGGAACATAGGACATTAGGGTTGGAGAGAAATAGGTGAATGTTAAAACTCTTAAGGATGTAGAATCGACAAGACCTGGTGGCTGATTGGATGTGGGGTGCAGGTAGATGAGGGGTCATGAGATAGCTGCTTGGATGTCTAGGCGAATGGCTTAACGAGTTCCGGGGAAATGGGGGCATATTGTGGGGAGGATGTCCTATCAGGGCAAAATTTTGGCATATTATTATTTGCAAAACTGTGGGGAAGGCCATCATCCCTGTAAGCATTGTTTGACATAAATCCAGTGGCAGGTGGTCTGTTGCCGGTGCCAGGTCAGAACATGGGTCACCATGGCAGTGCCTTAGTCCTATGGTTCTCGGAACCTCAAAGGAGAAGCAGGATGTAGGGCTTCCTGATCACTGATCTCAGCTCAGGGTTGGACAGCCCCCATTTAACCAGATCTTTTCACACTTTTCCAATTTCTCTTTTTCAAGTTTTGTGTTGACATAAACAAATTTAAAATATTTCATTTACGTGCAGTAAATGCACAATTCTTGAGCATACACTCTATTAATTTTTATCTACGTGTAAATACACCCCTGTAACCATCACCCAGGTGGAAATATAGGACATTCTCACCTCCCCAGAAGTTTCCTTTTGTCCCCTCTAAGTTCGAGGTAACCATTCCCACCCCAAGGAAACCACTGTCGTGACTTCTAGCAGCTTAGATGATTTTTTTCTGATTCTTGGATTTCTTGTAAATAGGATCATGTGGTATGTTCTTATTTGTGTGTGGCTTCTTTCTCTCAACACAATGACTGTGAGATTCACATTGGCGCATGTTTCAAAAGTTTGCTTTTTTAAAAATACCTGCCTAATATTACATTGTATAAATATACACAATTCGTTCATCATTCTCCAGTTGATGGGCATTTGGGTTGTTAGAAATATAGCTGCAATGAACTTTCTTGTATATGTCTTTTTGTCTCCACTGTCTTTTGATAATTCCAGGGAAACCTGTGTTTAGTGTATGTGGATGGGTATTATTAAAGGAAGACCTTCTTGACAAGGCCTTCCACTTGCTGCTGGTCTCTGCCTGGGGGGTTGGGAGGTCTAAGGAGCACTGGACAGGATCTCAATTCCCAGTGGCCCAAGCAACATCATATACCACAATTGTATCTGTTTTATTGAAGATCAAGGGGATTTGGAGGAAAAGTTCTGGTGATCTTGAGGAGTAATTTTCATGCACTTGCTGAAGACTCATATTTCCTAAGGACAAGGCCTGGGAAAGGAGATGGAATCAGGATGAAGGATGAGCTCCATGTAACTGGAGAATGGCATTGAGCAACCTACAATTAAGGAGATGGTTTTCCTATATCACAAGTGGAAATTATTTTCATTTCTGCCTAGTCAAACCCATACTGTAAAGCAGACGTCACTAGGACTCAACTGAAAGAGGCAATTGTCTAATATCTGCTAAAGAACTTTTCACATCCCTGATTCCTGATGACAACATGATAGTCTCATAGAGTCCACTTCCCTTCTAACTGCCCCAAACATTTCTGATCTCCTAGGAAGCTCTACCAGTAGATTCCTAATGCTAGTCTCCTTCTCAGGCATCCCAGATTTTAGAAGAGAAAGAGAATTCTCATTTTTCAAGCACTTGTTATGGGCCAGGCACTATTTGAGGAGTTACATTGTTTCCTTATTTAATTTTCACAGTGGCACAGTGAGATAGGTATTTTTATTCCTCTTTGCCAGATAAGGAAACAAGTGCAGAGAGGTTAATTAACTTGCCCAAAGTCACACAGCAAAACCAGGATTTGAGCTCAAATACGTCCGACTCTTGACTCCAGCACACTTCCCCTTAGAGATTGGGTCTGTCTGACCAGACCTCCTAGCTCGGCTTCTGCTGTATCTATGGTCTAAAAAGGTAATATGGTCAAAAATCTCCCTGGGATCTGAAAAAGTCTTTTAAATGACTGTCTGGAATCCCACTGACCTTTTATAACTTTATTGTGTGGAAAATAATCATAGGTCTTAAGGCAAAATTAACATCAACCCAGAATCACAGGTGGTCCAGCGTTGGGAAGAGTGGGGAGTGGGAGGTTATTGCTAGATCAGGTGAGTTTTGTTTTGGGGTGATGAAAATAGTCTGGAACTAGATAGTGGTGGAAGTCATACAGTATTATCAAGGTACTTAATGTCAAAAGTTGTCCACTTAAAATGAATTTTCTGTTATGTGCATTTTACCACAAGTAAAAACAAATTATTTAAAAAGATAAAAAAAGCTTAAGATGGCACCAGTGTGCAGGGGTGACCTCCAGAAATCTGGAGGCCAAACGGGAACTACTTAAAAATGTGGAAGCGCAGAGCTGCCCTGGCATTCCTCTCGCACTACCTAATTCTCTTAAGGGGTCCTGGGTAACAGGAGTTAGTGCCCCAGTTCATTAACGAGTGAAGACAGTGTCGGCAGGGCCCAGGGGGAGCGCTGGCAGAGCCACCCGCCCACTGAGACGGTGTGAGTGCCAGCCCCAGCTCAGGCCGGGTCACTTGCCCACAGGAGTGTTTTGAAGCCACAGCCTCTCAGAGGGCGCTGCGGAGCTCCTGGAAGCTGCGATGAGCTGCTGTCCTCCCCGGGCCACAGGCTCCACAGCAGCGCACCAACACCCCGCTCAGAGCCTGTGTAATTTCATGCTTCCTAATTTCCGAGGATAGTGAATACATCTCCCCTCCTGTATCCCTAGAAGAAGAGCTTATTTAGATAAAAGCCTCCAGGGAAACAGTCATGGAAAATCACTTAAGAAAACAAGAGACTTGTAAACGAATGTTGGGGCGTGTTGCGTGGAACAATTTGCAGTCTGCATGGGCACTCTGAGGCGGGGAGAAGCCATCCAGAGGAGTGAGCAAACATGTCACTGATCGTTCTGGAAAGTAACCCCTCTCATCCCAGGGCACTGGGTCTCAAATGGAAACACAAACCCTAGAGGCACGGGAAGGGGTCTGGGGACAAGGGTGAGTGAAGGCTTCCCTCCCTTGCTTCAGGACAACTAAGGTAAAGTTGTTTCTAAGTCACTGTTAGACCTCACCCATCTTAGTGGGTTCAGGACACCCTACCCCAAGCCCTCTACCCACTGGAGGTGTCAGACGGACAACAAACTGCTTGCTTTTTGGGACAGAGGGCACTGGGGGTTGAGAATGCAGGGAGGGGCCCACAAGGAGCATGGGCCTCAGGAGAGTGGCTTCTGCCTGCTGCGGAGGGGAAGACCCCGAGTGACCAACCCCAGGGAAAAGGGGGCTCCCAACAGGCCTCGCCCTCCAGTTCAGCCTGACAAGCAATTTTCTCTTACAAAAAGGAAAAGGAGCAGAAAGGCTGGCCTGGTTCCCAGAACAGAGGCTACAGGGAAAGTAGAAACAGCTGCTCACCCTGCCCTGTAGTCCTGGCAAGGGCAGGTCAGCATGGACAATAAAGAGAGAGGGGAGCGCCCCGGCTCTGGGCTCTCAGCACTGCCCATCACTCTGCCATTACCACCCCACTCACACCCCCAGCCTGCCTCTTTAAGGCTCCGCTCAAGTGTGGTGGGAGGAGAAAGAGCCCAGGTTTGGAAGTTTAAGTCTTGGCTGAATCCCAAACTAGCTTCAATGCATGTGTGCAAATCATGGGTTCACATCACTCCAGGGTTCACACGGACCCTCTGGCCTGCTGAGGGTGACTCAGACAGGCTACCCCTCCCTCCCATCCTGAGCCCCTGCCAGTTCCTTGCCATCCTCCTGGCCCCCACATCAGAGTCCTTCTGGACTTAAAGTATAAGTGAGCGCTATAAAACACCTGCGGGTTCTCCTTTCTTCATGGGCTTTAGGTTTGCCCCTATCCCCCCGTGAGGCCGGGACCTTGTCTTCTGTGCATTTCATATTCCCCAACAGTTTTGGGGCCCTAACAAGTGCTTAAGCATTTCTTGACTAGTTGATAATGAGCCCTATCAGAGCCTATGATTTGGGGTCCAACAAATCTCGGTTCCAATCCTGGCCCCGTGGCCTGCTCGCTGTGAGGCTTAGACAAGTGCCTAACCCTCTCGAAGGCTCAGCTTCCTCGGATATAAAATATGGCCAATTCTTCCCAGAACTGACGGGAGGGTTAAATGAAGTAACATATGGCAAGCAGGAGGGGGCTCAGGAAACGAGCGTTCCCTTTTTCCAAGCAACTGGAATCCTCGATCACCTCCCTCTAAAAAGAGGGTGAGAAACCAGTTGGGCCTGTCGGGGCAGGGGCCTTGTTGGTTTTAGTGTCACATCTGTCGCTGTGGTGGGCAAATGGCACCTCTGCTGGATGCCGCACTTGTCTTGGGGAGAGGCCTTATGCTGCGGCTGTTCCGCCGACAGGGGTGACGCGTGCAGCTCAGCGCTGTTTAAAGCGCAGCGGCGAGAGTCCCGGCCCTGCTGGAAGGGCCTCCAAGCAACCCAGCCCTAACCCATCTGCTCCCTCTGCAGCTCGCCCAGCTCCTCTCCGCAACCTGGCTTCTCACCTGTTGGGGGCGGGTGGGATGTGGTGGACGCATCACCACAGGATCCTTTAATGGAACACATTAAGCTTTGATTTTCTTACAGAATAATGTTTCTGGAACAGACTGGAGGGCTGTTATTCATGTGGGATGTTCTGGTGCCTGGGAATTTTGAACCCTGATTGACCTAACTCTAAACAAGCCCCACAGTGATTCTTTCTGGTGGGACTACCCAGGTTTCAGTCACGGCAAAAACTGTGAGTGTGCATCCACAAATCTGGGAGGCAGGAGGGAAGGAGTTCTTAGCCACATTTTGCAAAGGCCCAGAGAGGTTGAGCAACCTGCCCAAGGCCACAGCTTATAATTGAAAGGACTGGAACTCCTTCCCCTGGCATTGATGTGGTGCTCGTCCCACTACGGGCCAGGGAGGGGTGAGAGTCGTTGTTCAACCTCATATTTTGACCTTTGGCAAGATATTTTGCACACACACAAGCACACATGGATACACATACGCACAGATGATCTGTTTCTTTCCTGGGACAGCTTTCTGTCACTATGGACAGGGAAGGGACATGGAAAGGACCCTCCATGTGTGCTGCAGACCCCCAGTCTGGGGAAAACAGTAGTTAACCTTGGTATAGTCGTGATTCTAATCCTTCGTCACTGTGTTGCACACCTCTTTCTCCAGTTTGTGGCTTGCCTCTTTTGTTGCTTTAAGGTACCTGTGATGACTAAAGGTCCTTAAAACGTAATGTAGTTGAAATTATTAATCTGTTATTTCATGGTTTGTGCTTCTGTGTGTCTTGTTTAAGGAATTCTTCCCTACCCCAAGGTCAAAGAGATATTCACTTATTTCTTCTAGTCAGATAGCCCACCCACCAGGATGCTGCCCACTATTCTACAGGAACCTATGCCCCCAGGCAGGGATGGGTAGGCTCTGAACACGCCATGCTACCCCCAATGCCAGGAGGACCACCCCACAGGGGCCCTGCAGAGCCTCAGGGTACAGTTCCCATAAAACTGCACAACCAATGGGCTATAACCCTTGACAGTAGCCCCTGGGGCAGCAGCAGTGTCCAGCGGGCACTGGGCACAAACTGCTGCTCCTGTGCTTCCCTCTCTCCCTGCTTGGGGCAGGACAAAATTCACCAGTGGCCTGAGGCCGCACGGATCCACGTGCAGATAGAGGCAAGGCATCGCATACAGCTTCGGCAGCCTGGAATGCGCCATCCAACTCAAAACGCTGTGATCAGCAACAGAACTGCCTGCTCACCACATGCCTGGATCTGCCAGGGACCATCTCACAGCTAGTGACAAACCCTGCTGTCAGGGTCACAAAGCAGGGCTTTGTGATGCCTTGTTAGCCGGCTCCTCCCAGGGCAGGGCTCCAGGCTGGGCCGGTCAGCCCAGGCCACCGCAGACAAAGAAGCCACAGAGGGGTCTGGGCCAGCCGTGGAAGTCAGCGTGGAGGGAGCAAAGAGAAGCTAGCTGCCTGCTTGTGGCCAGGCCCACACCCCTTCTGTGAGGGCGGGGCAGGTGTGACTCGGCGGGTAAACCGGGCAACTTGATTCTTGTGAAATCTGGCCAGCACCCAGGCAGGCTGCACAGACACCGCCTGGGCCTGATTTTCCTGTTCTCAGACTTCCACGGCTGCCAGGAGGCACTTGATAAATATTCAATAGCTCTGGCCTCTGAGCCCATGTCTGGAGAATGTTCTTAGGCAGTGAAACAAGGAAAAGCTAAGAGGAGGCCTTTAAAGGAACACAAATCCTCAGCCTCTCCTTCCCGCCTGCAGTTTGATTTTTAAAGGGTCCCGGGGGGCACCGTCCATCTGCAGGGCTCCCCACCTCAGGTCGATGCTGGGGTTCTCTTAGCCCAGCTCTCTGGGGGGAGGGAGGAGGAAGTCAGACTGATAGAGTGGCAGGCATGAGAGAGGTGACACTGGCGAATGTGGTATACAGTTGTTATTTTAAAATACCAATACCAAATAGAGTAGTAGCCATGACTTATTTTTTTTAGAAGATGCCAAATTAAAATTTTGCATGTTTCCTCTTCAGAGGAGCCAGATGTAGGCCCCTCCTGCACTTCAACTTGAGCAGCCCCACAGGCTGGGGTCTCACATCTGCATTCATGCTTGGCCTGCTGCCAGCTGTGGCTTCCTGCCCACACACCTGCCCCCTCTTCACCTGTCAGTTATGAGCCTACGCCACTACCATGGCCTCCCCATGGCTCTCCCCTCAGGCTATGGTTCCAACCATTTTGAGTATAAAGTTTCCTGTTTCACCTCAAAATCTCACAGATACCCCCTCTATTATATTGGACTTATAGTGAGCCTCCAGGGGCTGAGAAACAATATAATGATCAACAGTGACCGTGAATTCAGTAACCATATTAAATGAAACAATGTTTTACTTATCCCAGGAGCATCTAGGCACCTTTGAAAAATAACAGTGCATGAATGTGCAAGATACGTTATTTATTCAGTGTAAAGACAGTGGAGAGTGTGCATATGAGTTTGCAGGCCCCTCACAAAAGCTCTCATTCTTGAGTGTGGCTCCAGTGTCCTCAGGCCCAGTGGTTCAGGGTGCTGTCTGGGTTCCTCTACAGAGACCCCACAGGGCTTACGGATCCAGGCCTCCAGGGCACCTAGTAATAATAGTGATTTGGCCCAAGAGGCCTGGAGCGGAGCAAGTTGTTGGCAATTCTGGCCTTGGTTGGGGGACTGGTTTGGAATCAGAGGTTCTTTACCCTTGGGTCATAGACTCCTTGGAGTGAAAGTTTAGAAGTCTCTCATGAAAAGTTCATTTTGCAAGTCAGGGGATTCCCAGAGTGCTGGCATCTGTCCATGGGCATCTTGGACCCCACATTGCAATCTCCTGCATTGAGAGCTCTAAGAAGTTGTTCCAGTTCTGAGAGTCTATGGTTTATGATTTGCTTAGAGCCTCTGGATTTCCTGGCAGAGATTTTGGGGTGTGGGTGAGAGGATGTGTCTTCTGCTCCTATACTACTGGTATATGTGGTCAATGTAAAGAATGTCGTAGTGCCACCTTGTGCTTCTGAACTGAAACAGCATCTTTTCTGGGGCAATGCCAAGTCCCATCATTATCTGTCCCACCCTCCATAATGCTCTGACTTCATTTGTTACCACTCCCCCGCTTGCTTACTCTGATTCAGCCACACTAGGCTCCTTACACTTCTGCCCCAGGGCCTTTGCACTGGCTGTTCTCACGGCTTAGAGGTCTTGTTTTGAAGCCACATCTGTAACTGTATTTATAAAGACATGTTACACATCAAGATGACACAAATTTTAATGAAAACACTTTTATTCTCATTTGGCCTAGGATTGAGAAAATATCAGATGACTACATTAAAGTTGTTTTTTTTTTAATTTGGCAGTGACTAGGGAAGAGGTTAATGGAAATTACAGAGGGTATATTAGTGACCTTTCTCTAAGTTTTGCAGCAGTAACAAACAAGCCTCAATGACTAACAGCAACCAAAGTATTTATTGTTCAAGTTACTTACTTGCCAAGGATTAACTGTGGCTCTGCTTCATGAGTCGTCTCATTTGCAGGATCTAGGGTGCAGGGGGCAGCACCCCCTATCCAGCACATGCTGTTCTCGGGGCAGAGGGAAAAGAGCAATGGCTCTTAAAGCTTCTACTCAGGTGTGGCATTTGTCACCTTCACTCACATTTCATTGGCTAAATCAAGTCACATAGCCAAGCCTAATGTAAATGGGGTGGGGACATATAGTCCTTTATAGAAGTGGGGAGTAAATAATTGGGGACAATAATTAATCTTTCGTGGAATGGTTATCAGACAATGTGGCCTTCAAAACCAGGGCCTTTCTAAGTGATGTGCTACATAACTTACTCATCTTATCTTTAAGTAACCCTCAGTTACTTTTCCGTGTTTTTGAAGTTGGAGCTGCGTTTAATAAAGAAGAAACATGTGCCGGGGACAGGCTTCAGTGGAAAAACAGAGCATCTCAAGGAGGTATGGAGATGGATTACACATCAGAAAAAGCAGAGGAGCTCATGAATCTGCTGAGCAGGCTTCTTCCTTTTACCCCTTTCAAGAAGAAGGTATTCCTGGACAAAGGAGCCGGAGTCCCCTGCTTCCGCACATTCATAGGCTAAAGGGTTCCGGAGTGGAAGACTCCTCCAGCTACGGAGCAGAATAGAAGCTGTCAGTGCCCCAGAGCAGGAGCAGGCTGCCGTAGGGGTGGGGTGGAGAGGCACTGGCCAGGGCACTGCGCCATTTGCTGCCAGCCCAGGGCCTCAACCCCCCAGCCCTGCCTCCTTCATGGACTCAGAAGTTCCCAAGATAGCACAACTCCCAAACCTTTCCACTCTAGCTGCCACAAGAGGGAGTAAGAGGGCTTCTGGGTGCCTTTAGAAGGCTCCAAGCCAAGGCAAAGAGGGGTAGAGGAGGAATCAAGATGGAAGCAGAGGCCGGGAGGAAGGGGGTTAAAGAGGGGACTGTGGCCCATATGTGGGGTGTGGCAGCTCCCTCCGACCCTCCCTCCTTCCCGCCTTTAGCTCTGAACAACTGAGGCCCGCACAGGGGCTCCCTCCTTGCAGGAAAGCCCTCAGCCTGGAGGTACCCCTAAACCTCTGTCCACTCACCCGAGCCTTTTCCCAGAGCACAATAGACATTTGAAAGGCCCACCTAGAAAACTAATGGGTAATTTGTTTCCTCCCCTTGAAAGATCTCTTTTCTCAGCCACAGGAAAACAAGTTTCAAAGTTGATTGGGAAAGGGGGTGGGGTAGGGTGCAGATACGGAAAGAATGAGGAGGAACAGATGGCGCCTGCTAAAGCCACCAGATTTTTTTTTTCCCCAGTTAATCTGGGAATGACCTAATTTACATAGTGTTTGCATAAATTTCCATTTCAAATTAAAGCTGTCCTAACTTCAAGTATACAGGAGAAAATAAATGAGATCAGGCACTCTACTGTAATGGAGCTCAAGCCAGTCAGGGCTGACTTCTGTGAAATGCAGGTCAGGCTTTTAAACCCTGGCAGAAGAGAGGGGAGGATGTCGGTCCATCATCCTAGCAACAGGGAGGCTGGAGAAATACTCTCTCCACCACTCACATTAGAAAAAGTTACCACGGGCGCCAGGGCCAGAAGTGTGGGAAGACAAGGAAACTCAACCTCTCCTCTACTCCACTCCTTCCATTGTGGGGCCTTCTTAGGGAGAACCAAACATAGGGATGGAGCAGAAAAAGCAGGGACTTCCTCCTGAAGTCAGATTGGCCTAGCTGGCATGCCACGGAGCAAGAGGGAAGGCTGGCGTCTGGCCCAGGCTCTTCCAGCACAGCAAACTGGGCACTTGAGTGGAGCCCGGGGACCACTCACTCAGCAGAGGACATAGGGCACACGTTTGTGTGGAGCTGGGTGTTGTTTCTACCCACTCCCGACATCTGCCAGGCTGCTTAGCTCTGTATCATTCATTCTCACCCTCCACCAAGTCACACCACACAAGCTCATAGACACAAACATATGTGAGTACACAGGAACAACACACCCTGGGGGTTTACAACCAGCCTGGCCTGCCCAGTCGCAATCCGGTGATGGGAACTGTGGAAACCTAGGCTATGTCGGGCCTAGCTCAGGGAGAAGCCTCAGGTTGGCTCCGGTTCACTCAACGCCCAGGCCCCTCTCTCTGCTTCTTGGACTAAATCAGACGCAGGGAAGTTGCAGAGGCAGGGATTGCTAGGGCTGGTCAGATGGGGCAGAGCCAGGCCTGGAGGCTCGAAGGTGTCACCTCTTGAGAGGCTGGCTGTTTTGAAGGAAATTCCTGCCAAAGGTGAAGGAAGGCCAGCCAGTGGTTCTCGAAGGCACTTGCTTGATGAAGGCTGAAGGGTCATGGGAGGCCTTGGACACTGTCCCTTGTGTGGACTCCTGCTGAGAGGTCCTGTGTGCTAGACTCCAGGCTTCTGCCCCATTGATTTCTTTGCACATAGCTTCCCTCTCTGTCTCCCCAGCCCCTTCAACCCAGAGAACCATTGAGTCTAGGAAACAGAGGTGAGGGGAGCCTTGCTGTCTAGCACGATGTTTCCCTGAAACAGTTTTTGCTGAGTGTCCTCAAGGACTCTCTGTCCCTCAAGTCAAAGCCAGAAAGTCTCCCTGCCCACTAACCTTCACTCCCCTGAGACAACAGCACAGAACAGCCAAGCTGTTTAATCAGGAGTGGTGGGGAGTTCGAAGAAGGGGAGGGGTTAGGGCTTAAAAAAAAAAGGACCAGGAAAAAACGACATTCATTAATAGTTCAAAAAATGTACTTTGCCGCACAATTTTTTGGGAAACAATGACCTAGAGGTTCTATTAGCCTAAAAAGAGATGGAAAAAGACTAGAGAAAAATGTTGTTTTCACAAGAAAGGAAAGAAAAGGGTCAAATGGCAAAGACGTTTACCAGTTGCAAACTCTGAGCCACTGCCCAAGTTCCAGCACCCCTAGATTAGGCCACACAGGGCATGCAGCCTGTCAGGGCTCTCAGGCAGCTGTTGGGTGGCTGCTCACCCATCCAGTCATTTGCTTAAGATGAGTGCATCCCACAGCGGCCAGAAGTCCTGCTGGCCGAGGAGAAGGCTTAGATTCCCAAGCCTGGTAAAAGCCCAACATCCTTATTTAGTTGGCCATTTAAAGTCCCCAAACCAGCAAACCATTTCTTTGGGGGTCACCCCATCCTCAGCATAAGAAATACCATCTTTAAGCCAGGGGTCAGCAAAGTTTCTGTAAAGGGGCAGATAGTAAATATTTTAGGCTTTGTAAGGCCATATGGTCTCATTCTGCCATTGTAGCACAAAAGCAGCTATGGACGGTATGTAAATACATGTGTATGGCTGAAATCCAATCAATATAGACACTGAAATTTGAATTTCATATAATTTTCACACTTCATGAAATTATTCTTTTCTTTTTTTTTTTCTTTTCTTTTTTTAAAGTAATCACCCTTTTAAAAAAAATTCCTTTGAGGTTCCAGGGCCAGGGATTGAACCCAGGACCTTGTATGTAGGAAGCCAGCGCTCAACCACTGAGCTACATGTGCTCCCCCAAGTTGTTT
>JAQZBX010060810.1:0-17240 GCA_029593785.1 Cabassous unicinctus
AATGAAAAGGAAAGACAAAAAAGAAAATAAATAATAATAAAAATGGAAAAGGAACCATGAAAGATTCTACAAACAGACAAATAATAAGAGTGAATAATCATAAAAAAATAAAAAGGAACAAGAATAAAAATGTTGGAAGAGAAAAAGGTACAGGAAGAAAATAAATTAAAAGACTGGAAAGATGAAATGAGAAGAAAGAATATGAAGACCAAAGAAGAGAAGGTGGAATCAAAGAAAATAAAAGTAAGAAGGAAAAAAGAAAGAATGAAAATAAATAAAGAATATGAGAAAAAAGGAAAAAACAAAGGAAAAAAATCAAAGAAAAACTAGGTCTTCTTCTCAGGCCACTAGCAACTATCTTGGGATGCCAATGCTCACCAATCACCCCATCACCCACCCTCTGCAGGTAATGTAACTTGATGTAGAGAAAAATATTTTAAAGAGTAAAAATTGAAAAACCTTTAAAAAAATCTCAGCAAATTCCCTGTTGCAAATGCTTTCCCTGCATCTCCACCTCCCAGAGGGAGCCAACTGGTTGCCTGACAAGCCACTGGATCCCTCTCTGGCTCTCTTCTATTCCCAGGCCAGTTGGTCACCTGTCAGCTCACCAGCTGCCTCTTCTGGCTCTCCTTTCCTTCAGGCCATTTGGACATCTCACAGTTCCACAGGTGCCTCTCAGTGCTCCCCTTTCCCTATGCTGGTTGAGCATCTGACAGCTCACTAGCTGCCTCACCCATCTCTCCTCTTACCTTGGCAGTTGGGCACCTATCATTCCATCCCCTCACTGACACAGTTCCTATATCTCACAGGGCAGGAGGTTGTGACAGCCTGCCTGATCAGCTCCGCCATCTCATCTCCCTGAAGCCACTTCTGTGCCACCTCACATGTTTCCTTTTTCCAGGAACTGGCTGAGATCTGGTCTTCCTGATCTATCTCCCTTCCCCCACCAGTCCTCTCTACTCCTGAGCTGACTGTGTGCTGGTCACCAAACCTGTTTTTCTCACAGCTTCCCCACTCAAGAGCCAAATGTGCACTGTGATGTGTTGCCTGGTGGATTTCCTCACTCTCAAAACTGGCTGAGTATTGCTTTTCCAGACAAATCACTTCTCCCACTTCCATCTCCCTCTGAGTTGGCTGGAAGCTGACTTACATGCCTTATCTTCTATGGCTTCCTTCTGCCCTGGCCAACTGGGTGCCCCCTCTTTAGTTGCCCTCTATGATTGCCCCCACAGTAACATGGCTTCCCTTCTGCCAGGTAAGCCTGCCTTCCTTCCTGAAGTTTTTGGAGGGGGAGTGCAGCCTACCCTTCCCTAGTCTGCCATCTTGGATTGCGTGCAAAAATAGAATTTGGTCTTCTAAGGATTAAGTTCTTCATGGAGGATATTTGAGGATAGTCATAACAAGTCTCAACCAGAGTTTGTATGACTTTCTTTCCTTATTTTCACTTATATTATAAGATATAGATCACCTCATTCCCTGAAAAATAGGAGCATATTTTTTCTCATTATATCATGTGTATCATTCTAGGATATGAATATTTTGAGATGAGAAGAGCATTGCAGTTTTTGACTCTCACAAAAATTTGCACACATATTTACTTCCATGATACACAGCCCCACCATGTGGATTATATTAGATGCTATATATCTTGAATAATTTTCAAGTATTAGAATGAGTAATTGTGAAAATAGATGAAATGTCCAGCTTGCTAAATAGAAAACTATATAAGAATACACCCTAATGCAACATGGACTACATTGTTTACAAATGGTTTTATGGGTTCCCTGTTGGTGTTGGACTTGGAAGCTTTATGGGTCCAATTGCTGCTTCCCACTCATGTAAAACCCTTGAACTTGCTTACAGCCATTAAACATTTGAACACTAATTTCCTTGCTGCTTTCTTAGGCTTAGCATTGATAGTCGTATGATCCTTCCTCCCATTTGAATTTTGTTAATATCTGAATGTTATTTTAAAATATTGGGGTTATTCCATATAAAATTCAGTTGAAGGTCTTTTTGTGGACTCTTATATTGACATCATACCAATCACGTAAGATAAATATTACTTTTTATTATAAGTATAAAATTGCATATAATGTAATAATTGTGAAAATGGTAATTTGTGTATGCAAACATTTATTATTAAGTATTAGCAATATAGAAGCTATGAGAAAAAAACAAACAAAAAATCATATATAAAATGCTATTGAAGAGCTATTGCTATGAGTTCAATTCCAGAAACCAAGAAGTCCCTATAAGGTGAGTATAAACCAACTATCACTTGGTTCCCCAAAGTCAACAATGTTCAGGTGATCAGGCCATGAATTAGCAGAGACTTTGTGGGGCAAGGTGACTCCAGCAAAGTCTTTAAATTCTCTTTTGGCATGAGGGTTACTGAAGAAGTCCCACATGCAGTAACATTTCTTCCAGACTACAAAATCACAGCAAGGAACTTCTGAGAGCACAGCAGCTGTGAAGATCCTTTTATATTTATATAAGGTTGTAATTGAATAACTCATTAATAAGAACATTTCTTAGTCTATTTTTCCAAGATGTCATGTTTTCTTCTCATAGTCATATTCTTTTACTTACTTTGTTGCTTAATGATGCCAAATCTGTTTTTGAAGTTGAATAATTGCATTTTCATGACATCTTGCCTCATTGTGTTCATGTTGCTTTGGGATATTATCACTGGGATGCAGGGTTTTTAAAAAAAATTTTTCCCTAAATTTATCCCCACGTCTTTCAGATCATTCATTGGTGAATATTCTCAAGATACTCTTAGAATTTCAAAAGTTTATTTTCATTAATTAATACTCTTTCAGAAGCAACAAAACTTCAGGGACAATTCTAAGATAGATTCAAAGCTTACATGTGCCATTATAGTCATTTACCATTACATTTTATGTT
The DNA here is from genome assembly GCA_029593785.1 of Cabassous unicinctus. Taxonomy (NCBI): domain Eukaryota; kingdom Metazoa; phylum Chordata; class Mammalia; order Cingulata; family Chlamyphoridae; genus Cabassous; species Cabassous unicinctus. Next base: position 2,911 of record JAQZBX010060810.1, read on the forward strand.
GTCACTTTTCAAGTTAATTGCATAAACTTTACCATTAACTTTGGTGACTTTGTGGCTCTCAGACACATATTTATTTCAATTAGTGTAGGGTGAGCATGCTAATTCTGCTTTATTTCACCTTATTCACACAGGCTTTAAATATATTACTTTATCTATTATTTATGTACCTATACAACATTTTTATCTTGTTCTCTAAAGGCTATTGGTCTTATTACTATAGTACAAAGACTTTAACAGTTCATTGAGCAAACACTAATGCTGAAACCATTTTTGAGAGTTTTTGTTTTCTCAAGGTTTACAAAAAGAAAGTCTGTGTTTATCTGAAAATAAAAAACCTATTAATCTAATTAATCTCAACAGATTGTTCAAAGCAAGGCACTGAACTTCAACTTTTCTGAAGGCTGCCATTACTGGAACTACTCAGAATTTTCAAAGGTATAAATATCCCAGTTACCTCCAGAAAAAGATTACCAAGCCTAATAGAGAAACTCAATGTACATTTCTTCCTACGGTTGAGAATAAAAATACTCCTTTTTGAGAAAGGACTCTCTAGGGTGTGCTCAGTGAAGATAACTGAAGAGTCTTGGTGATGGGCTTTAATCTCTGAACATTTATATGACATATCCATGTTTGTGAAGACAAATCTCATATCTCAGGCCTCAGGTTTCTTTTTTGTTTGTTTGTTTGTTTGTTTTTTTAAAGATTTATTTATTTATTTATCTCCCCCTTGCTGCTTGTGTTTGCTGTGTCCATTCGCTATGTGTTTCTTCTGTGTCTGCTTATCTCCCCCTTGCTGTGAGGTCCTGCTGCATTAGCCCACAGCGCTGCGCGGGCCGGCCGGCCTGCCCTCACAAGGAGGCCCTGGGAAGCGAACCCGGGGCCTCTCATATGGTAAACGGGAGCTCTATCCATTGAGCCACACCCGCTTCCCTACAGGTTTGTTTTTAAACTTGATGCATTTTCCTTTATAAGTTTGCATTTTGAATTTTATAACACATGAACAAAATCCTAATTTGACCAAGATACAGTGGCAGTTTTTTATACTATTTGCATTTGTATGGTTTTGTAAAGCCTATTTTTTCATGGCATTACTTATATTTAAGAGTGAGATTTAGATCTCTAATATATTAGACCGATTTAGTTCAAAGCTTTTATTGTGTATAAAGAAGGTCTAATTTTCTCCATTTTAATTACATCATCTTATCTCTTTATTCTTTTGACTATAAAGACACTACAGTATATTAAAAGCATGGAAATTTTCACCATTATCACAGAATTCCTCCTTAGGGATATTTCAAGTTCCTGGGATCTTCAAATCTTAAAAGGTCTGCTATTCTTAGTGATTTTTCTGGGAGCCCTGACTGGAAATCTTATGACTATTTCTGTTATTGTGGTGGACCCACATCTTCACTTTCCCATGTATTTCTTTATTGGAAATTTATCCTTGATCGATTTGGGTTATATCTCAGTTACTGTTCCCAAATCTGTTGTGAATTCTCTGACAGGCAGCAATTTAATTTCCCTCAAAGAATGTGCTGCTCAGACTTTCCTGTGTATCTTATTTGCAACCACAGAGTATTTTTTCCTAATGGTGATGTTCTATGACCGTTATGTTGCCATTTGCTACCCTCTACACTACGGTGTCACTATGACCCCACATTTGTGCTCACAGATAACAGGTGGCTCATGGGCCATTGGGTTGGTCTATTCTGCAATTCACATAGGCACCATATTCAGGCTTCCCTTCACAGAGTCCAATGTGATCCATCAATGTTTCTGTGACATCCCTCATGTTATGAGCATCTCATCTCCAGCTACGAAGTTTTCTGAGACTGTGACCCTTGCTGTAAGTTCTTGACTTGTCTTAGTCAGCTTTGTTATCTTATTTACTTCATATGTTAGCATCTTTTTAACTGTTCTCCAGATGCATTCTGTGGAAGCCCAGAACAAATCCTTATCAACCTTTTCTCCCCAAATAGCTACTTTTATTTTATTCATCATTTCTGGAATGTTTGCTTGTTTGGGCCCCATCTCAAATGAATCAACAATCCATACTCTCCTTACGACCATGTTTTATACCATGGTGGCCCACTTTGTAAACCCCATCATCTTTAGCCTGAGGAACAGACAGATTAAAAGAGCTCTAAGCAGAATGTTTAGTAGGTATTTCCAGTTTACTTAAAGCATTTCATTTTTAAATGGGAAACAGTATATTAATAATCAATGAAGGAAAAAGAATGTATGTAAAATATTGCCTTAAAATTTAAATAAAATAAAAATTTTATTCTTTTGTTTTTTAAACAAGGAATAGTTAATCACTGAGCAGATATTTTCTTGAATAAAATGAATTATTATTTTTTGTAACAACTCATTTTCAAATGCAAATAGTAAAGATTGAATATTGGATTGTGGTGATATCTTAATATCCTCATGATGGTTTAGTCAAAGAAAGATCTTGAAATGTTAATCACTTTTCCATATTCACATTGCATTGGGTGGAAAGTTGGAGAGAAAACTCAGTTCATTCTACCTGCAAATATATGCACTAAGTTCTTCTCTGTTTTTGCCATCTAATATAACTGTTATTTGTTCAGTTTATTCCTTGATTACATATAACTATACATGCTTGAATTGGGTACCCTTTTATCAGTATAACTTACACATTATGTCTAATATATTAAGGTGTATTTTTTCTAGATGAATTATATAGAGAGGTCTTTAAACCTGTAAATATAACAATTCATATTCCTATCTATGAGCAACATACAATCTATATCAGGGCTGGCACATTAGAGATATAGCAGTGGGGAGAAAGAAGGCAGTTGATATTCACATTAGGGAAACGGTGATCTACTATCTTGTAGCCATGCAGACAACGAATGAGGACAAAAACATGGAGTAACTATATATATTAAAAGACTAAATCATCTAATAAAGATTCAAGGCATAAGCTAAATATTAATCACTTGGAGTGACAAAGGATAAGGACATGATAGCGTGGTAATACTGAATTCAGGTATGGACATTTCTGCACATGAGATCATTGAATGAGACACAATGGGGTAGATAAAAGGGAATACAGAGATCTGATACATTGCAGGCTGGTGATAATGGCAGATATGTGATGAAAACCCAGAAGTTATGCAAGTTTCATGATTCTTTTGTGATAGAAAATAGAATTTGTTTGCAATAACCTAAATAAATGCTACTAGAATTATTGTTTATATAAGGCTTAATTCTGTGTACAGTTATGTGTGTGTGTGAGAGAGAGAGAAAGAGAGAGAGAGTATAAATCCTGATGTACAGATATGTAGATAACCTTGAACTATGCCAGTAATTAAAATTTAATTGAACAAAATTATAACAGTCATGGTTTGATCACCATTTGAACAAAACACACAAACAATTGCCCTTCATGTAAAATTGCTGTATAAAAATTAAATAATTGTGTATGCAAATATCACTTTGTATTTGATGTTTTATTAATTCTAATAAATATTCTTAAGTAAATCTTTTTTATATAAACCATTAAAATAAATCTTAGTAATGTTCATTTTATTGCTTAACAAATAGGTCAGTAAGAATGGCTAAAATATAAGTAATGGTTTCTTTTTTTAAAAAAAAGGTTTATTTATTTATTTAACCACCTCCCCCCGTCATTGTTTTGTGCTTGCTGTCTGCTCTCTGTGTGTTCTTCTGTGTCTGCTTGTCTTCTCATTAGGTGGCACCAGGAACCAATCCTGGGACCTCCAGCATTGAGGGAGGTGCTGAATCTCTTGTGCCACCTCAGCTCCCTGGTCTGCTGTGTCTCCTATTGTCTCTGTTCCGTGTCTCTTTTTGTTGCATCATATTGCTGTGCCAGCTCTCTGCATGGACCACGTCAAGGGGGCTTCCTTATCATCAGGAGGCCCTGGCAATCAAACCCTGGACCTCCTATATGGTAGATGGGAGCCCAATCACTTGAGCCACATCTGCTTCCCTAAGTAATGGTTTCTTATTGTTATAACTACTGAAGTGTACCTCACAATATCTACTACATTAATCCATTTCCTAATCCAGGACTACCAACTCTCAGCTTACTAAATGATTTTGTTTTCAACATTATCTTCGTTCCATTTATAATCTAATCAGCACTGCATCATTTGTCATTGTGTTTACATCTTATTCTTTGTAGAGCATGGTAAAATTTTTCGTTATTGCCTTTCTTAGGTGGGCTTTGCTTTTGTCAGTTTTCATGTTTTATATTATTAATTAGTTAGAGATTCTAATCATAACTATAGAAAAATTATCTGTTCAATATATTATTTTGGTCTATGAATTTGGTTATTTGTCCAAAATCCTTTGATTTTAAAATTTTTTTAAATTATCTAATAGCAGATATTTATTCCTTTTTAGTTGGAACAACAGAAACCATCTCCCATGGTTCTAATCACCTGCTAACTTCATCTATGTGTTCTTAGTGATTGAAATAGCTTTCATTTACCAACAAATTATTTTTGCCAATATTTTGTGGGTTTATATATTTTTAAGGATGTTGATAACAATGCAAGTTTGCAAAGGTTTCTATTAGTTCTATAGTATTACCTTTTAAAAGGAGGCTTTTAATGTCCCTGGGTTCCACAAATATAAAGGAAGAAGGAAAGTATACAGGTGAATTTTCTTCCTCGGGCAATACAGTGTTCCTGTCATCATCTATGAAACAATCTACTTCCCTTTTGTTTGGACAAACTCTTTAACAAGTTATTAAATTACTTTAAATATATTCAAATATTTCGTAGCACTGCTCTGTTCCTTTGATATAATTAGTACAGCATCAGTACTATATTGTATTAAGTATTTATTAATATTAATATCTTTTATTTTAATGACACCCCTTCAAAAGAGTTGTCTGCATTGACCATTATGCATGAATTTTAATTTTAGAATGGATTATTCAGTTTATCAAAAATTTAACATCACTACAGAGTGTGATTCTGTTTAATACAATATTATTTTTTAGCTGAAACTTTCTTTTATAATAGATTTTGTCCAATCTTTGAATAAGGCATATTATTGAAGTGTTTATTTTCCCTACACTATTCATAATTTATAACTTTTATTTTTAATTACAATAAAATTCACTTGACATATCTTAGTTTTATTTCTACTTTTGTAAATATGTAAATAATTTATGTTTCATATACTGTTAATAAGGTAATCAATATAGTCATTATTGATATTACTCTTATTATTGCTATTGTTGCTATTGTTATTATTTCAAAGCAATAAGATAAAGAGCCCTGATCAATAAACAATTTGGAATTGTATCCCCAACTTCTCTCAGAATGGTGAAAATATCACTTTAAAACACACTATATAATTAAATTGCATCCAGTGGACAAAAGCTATCACAAAAGCTCTTTGTAATTATGTTTGCTTTTTTGACATAGTAATCTCTTGACTATCCTGGATATCCTGATTGAAATACCAAATAATATTTCTTTCATTCTTCCTCTCAGATGTTTACTTAAAGAAGTAATACACTAGAAGGAAAGTTAAGAAATATAACATAATGAAACATCATGGAATTACAAATATGGGTAATATTGCATATATGACTTTACAAAATATAAATATGAATAAACTAGAGAGACAGAAACAGAAGCATTTATGTGTGGCAGGGGAAGCATGGAGAGATGAGTGGTGATGATGTTTTTTGTTTGTTTGTTTTTTTGCTTGTTTGATTTTTGTTTTTTTATCATTATTTTAATTGGAATAATGAAAATGCCTTAGTAATGATTAAAGTGATTTAATTATGTTTTTAATTATAGTTAATTAAAGTGTTAATTAACTATGTGATTATACCAAATGCCATTATTTGTACACTTTGGATTGATTTATGATTTATTAATATGTATCAATAAAATAGAGTTATTAAAAAAAAAGTAATACATGTCAATTGCAGTATGTGCTGCAGTAGAAATTATAAGGACTTTTTCAATAACAGAGGCAAATTTACTTTGAAAATAATTGCAAATTTCACATATATTTACGCTTTCCCCCCTTGGTTTCAATTTTCTCCTAATTTCCACCTTTACAAGTTTGTCAAATAAGGTAGACCCAGTACCATACTTAGAGAAAACACTATAGTCATTCCCATTTGACATTTCAAACCCATACTGTCAATTATATTTTTCCTGTATCCTTGTGAAATATTGGACAGTCACTTTGGGTAATAAAAGTCCAATACTGTCTAATAATCACTTTGTTCCTGAAAGAAAAATGCATTGCAATATCAGTCTTCCCTTCCCCAAATTTGGATCTCCTTTATAATTGGCCACTTACAGTCAGTGGAAAAGGACATGTTTACTAGGTGTTGTTTCTTCTTTTTTTAATTAGAGAAGTTGTGGGTTTCCAAGAAATCATGCATAAAATACAATATTCCATATGCCACCTTGTTTTTAGAAACTTCCATTGGTGTGGTAAATTTGTTACAATTTATGGAAACACATTTTTATAATTGTACAATTAATAATAATGTATGGTTTAAATTAGAGTTCACTGTGTTGTGCAATCTTATGGATTTTTTAAAAATTTTTGTTCTAGTGCAATATATACTACCAACATTTCCCCCTTTTAACCACATTTTAATATATAATTCAGTGCTATTAATTAAATTCATAAAGTTGTGCTGCTCTAACCATCATCTATTACCCAAACTTTCCATCATCCCAAATAGAAACCCTGCACATTTTTTGTTTTAACTCCCTATTCCCTACCCCTTACCCCCACCTTGTCCCCTTGTAACCTTATCCTAGATTCTGACTCTATGAGTTGGCTTATCCTAATTATTTCATATCAGTGAGATCATGAAGTATTTGGTTGTGAAATGGTACCTCACTGAATTTTTTATTAGTTCTTTACTTTATTTGAGAAGTTTTGGCTTTATAGAAAAATCAAGCATAAAACACAGGATTCCCATATAGTACCCATCGCCAACATGTTTCATTGTTTTGAAACAGTTGTTACAATTGATGCTAGCACATTTATATAATTCTACTATTAATTAAACTCCATGGTTCACTTTACGGATCACACTTTGTACAATGTAGTTCCCTGGAGTATTTAAAATATTTTTTCAATTACCAAATATATAATCTAACATTTCCCTTTTTAGTCATATTCAGATATATGTTTCAGTGCTTTTAATTGCATTCACAATGTTGTGCTACCCTCACTAACATCCATTAACAAAACATTTCCATCATTCCAAATAGGAACCATGTACAGTTTAAGGCTTAACTTCCACTTTCTATCATAACCCTGTCCCCTGGACCTATATTCTAGATTCTGACTGAAGAAGTTTTGTTTTCTTAATTATCAGTGTGGTCAAAAAATATTTGTACTTTTGTGTATGGCTTATTTTACTCAATATGATGTTTTCAATGTTCATCCATGTTGTCATGTGTATAAGGATGTCATTACTTTTTATGACTGATTGGGCATTCCATTGCACATATATTTATATCATTTCATTTATCCATTCATTGGTTGATGGACACTTGGGTTGCTTCCATCTTTTGGCAGATATGGATAAAGCCACTGTGAATATCGGTATAAAAATATCTGTTTGAGTCACTGCTTTAAATTATTTTGTGTATATACCTAGTAGTGGGATTGCTGGGTCATATAATAGTACTATATTTATCTTTCTGAGGAACCATCAAATTGTCTTTCAGAATGGCTGCACCATTTTACATTATCACAGGCAGTGAATGAGTGTTCCTATTTCTATGCATTCTATTGTTATTATTATATTTGTTATTTTCTGTTTTTACTAGCAGCCATTCTAATGGGTATGAAATGCTATATCATTGTGGTTTGGATTTGCATTTATTTGATGGTTAATGATATTGAGCATATTTTGATGTTCTTTCTTCTCATTTGTAAATCATCTTTTGAGAGATATCTAGGCAAGTCTTTTGCCTATTTTTAAATTGTGTTTGTCTTTTTTTTGTTAAGTGAAGTATTTCATTATGTCTTCTGAATACTCATCTTTTATCTACATGGTTTCTGAATACTTTCTACCATTGTATAGGTTATCATTTTACTTTCCTGATAAAGTCCTCTGAGACTCAAAATCTTTTAATTTTAATAAGGTCCAATTCATATATTTTTGTTGTCTATGTTTTGGGTGTAAAGTCTAAGAAACCATTGCATAACAAAAAGTCTTGAAGATACTTCCTTACATTTTCTTCTAGAAGTTGTATAATTCTGGCTCTAATATTTATGTCTTTTTTTTTTACTTTTTATTATTTATTTATTTATTTTTAATTTATTGAAGTATATCACTCATACATGAACATACATAAACAATATATGTATAGTAATCATTGTGAACTTAATATTTAGGTCTTTGACCAATTTTTAGTTGATAAATGTATATGGTGTTACATAGGGATCCAAGTTCATTCTTTTGCAAACAGAGGTCTAATTTTTCCAGCTCACATTTGTTGAAAACACCATTCTTTCCCAATTGAATGCACTAAGCACCCTTGTCAAAAATCAGTTCACCAGATGTGAGGTTTTATTTCCAAGCTATTAATTCAATTCCATTTGTCTATATTTCTGTCCTTGTGCCAGTTCCATGCCATTTTGTTTTCTGTTGCTTTCTTTTCAACAATTCAATTTTATTGATACATACTTAAAAAACATAAATCCAGCCAATGTATATAATCAATAGTATTTGCTATGATCACATAGTTTTGCATCCATCACTTCAATCATTATTAGAGCATTTTAAATATTCCAATAATAATAGTAAACAAAAAGCAGACAAACAAAAAACTCAACACCTCTCAATCACTCTGTTTCCCCTGCCATACATAGTTGCTAATTTGTTTTTGTCTCTCTTGTTTATTTGTATTTATATTTTGTAAAAACAATCTTATATATGAAATATTAACCATATTCATATTTCATATGATGTTTCACTGTTATACAGTTCCATGTTACACTTTGTAGCTTTCTTTCCAGTAACATATATGTCCTTAAACTTTACCTTTCAATCCCTGACATGCCCATATAATAGAACTGCTAGTCACAAACACCATGATGTGTCCTCACCATTTCCATTTATTTCCAAGGATTTTCAAATAACCTTTTCGCCAACTTGGCACAGATTAACCCTAAGATTTCCATTCTCTACCCTTATTCTGTTTTCTGGTAACCTACATTCTAATTAGTAATTCTATGAGTTTATACAATAAATTTAGTTCACAATAGCACAATCATGCAGTATTTGTTCTTTTGTGTCTGGCTTGCTTCACTGAGCAAAATGTCCTCCAGATTCATCCATGTTGTCATATGTATCATGACTTCATTTTTCCTTACTGCTGCTCAATATTCCATCATGTATATACACCATTGTTTATCCATTCATCAATTGCTTTCCCCCCAGAATGGCTCCCTTATCTGTTTGCTCATTGCTTTTACTTGTTTTGTGTTCATCTTTTTTACTCATTGTCTGCTCATTTCCTCTTTAGGAGGAACCAGGAATTGAACCCAGGACATCCCTTGTGGGAGGCAGGAACCCAACTGCTTGAACCACATCTATTCCCTACTCAAGTTGTTTTGGGAGCAGACAGTTTGCTTGCTGTCTGCTCGTTGTTTGCTCATTGTCTGCTAGTTGTTTTTGCTCATTGTCTGCTCTTGTTTTTGCTCAATGTCTGCTCATTGTTTTTGCTCTATATTTGTTAATTGTCTGCTAGGTGATTGTTTGTCTTCTTTAGGAGGCACCAAGAACCAAACCAAGGACCTTCCATGTGATAGGCAGGAGCCCAACATCCCAAGACATATCTGCCTCCCTCATCAGTTGCTTTTCTTTCAGAACTTTATTGAACTTCATACCAGTAAAAAACTATAACTAAAAATTATTATAATGCAAAATAGGAAAAAATACTTTTAATTTACATCAAAGCATTTTTAAAAGGAGGAAGACCTTAAATGTTCATATTGGTTATTTGTGGTGTAATAAACATTAAATAAAAATTTAATAAGAGTGAATACTAAATTCCAATTTCAAAGACTTTCAAATTCATTAAAATATTTCTTGTACAAACTGAAATTTGCACTCACAAACAAAAATATTACACCTTGCAATTTGCACCGTTTCACTGTTTTGTTTGCTTGCTTGTTTGGGGATGATTCCTGTCTGCTGTTATGTTCTGTTAAAATATATTTTTTACTTTTTCTAAAATATATTTAAATTACATAGAAAGTTACATAAAAAAATATAAGGGATTCCCCTATGCCTCACTTTGCACACTTCCCACTTTTCCCCACATTAACAACTTCTTTCATTAGTGTGGTATATTCTTTGCAATTGATGAACACATTTTGGAACATTGCCACTAAGGATGGATTACAGTTTACACTGGAGTTTACACTCTCTCCCACTCAATTCTGTAGGTTATGGCAGGATATATAATGGCCTGTATCTGTCACGACAATATCATCCAGGTCAATTCCAAGTACCAAAAGTTCCCCATATTACACTTCTTTTTCCCTCTCCCTGCCTTCAATACCTTCGGAGGCTACTGTCTCCACATGAATGATATAATTTCTTACATTGCTAGAATCACAATAAGTTTGTACGAGAACACCAGTAAATCCATTTTAGTCCATATTTTATTTCCCAATCCTGAGGATTCTGGTAAGGTGATTCCCACTCCAGCTCTAATTGAGAGGGGGATTCGATCCCATAAGACTGATGGATGGGACTCTCTTGCTTGTAGTCATAGACTATCACAGTCCCTTGGTATGGCGGTCATGCATCCTCATCTCCTTTTTAGCTGTCTTGGGTGAGTCCAATGAATTGGAGATAATTTCTTGCAACTCTGATGAGGCTCAGGGCCCAGCTGGTACATGGACAGCCAAAAGATTCAAGTCTCTTGGATGTACACCTACCAACTGCAGTACCATCAGTTCAAATAGAAGGGACAGAAGAGGCATGTGTAGAGAAATCACAACTGAGTCCAGCTCTGTCACATTCAGGAGCACAAACTACAAAGTAGGGCTTACTGGCAAGGCACCAAACTTCAGAGCTATCTGCCATGACCATAGGACCTGGGTGTCTCCAGAGCCCTCAGGACCCCCACTACTTGGGGTAGTATCTTCTTTGGCAGTCTATGCAATTCTGCTGAGACATGAATAAGCATTACCTCTGGGAGGACCTCAGGACTCACTTTGAAGTATCTTAGCCATATAAACTCATTTGTCTTTACATTTTCCCGCTTTTACTCAAGGTATTTTTCCAGTTGTATTGCCAGTTGGTGCTTGGTAATAATCCCTTGTGCCAAAGATGCTCATTCCCATGAATCATGTCCCATGCTGGGGGGAAAGTAATGCATTTATATGCTGAGTTTGGCTTAGAGAGAAGCCACATTTGAGCAACATGGAAGCTCTCAGGAGGTAATTCTTCAGCACCCTACCAAACTAGGCTAAGTTGCTATTTCAAGAGCAAAGGCACATAAGCATAGTCATCAATATCAAGGGCCCATCAATGGAACATCCCATCCTTCTTCACTAGTCATTGCCCCTGTACTCAAGATACTGTTGCTGTTCTGTTAGAGAATGTGGTAGAGCTCCCTAGGACGGGAATTCAATATACTTTTTTGTAATTGTTTGAATCTCTACCTACTGTGACAATGCCCCATGAACATTTGTACCCTTTAATATACATAATATGTATGCCCAAGTGAACTTCCTCTCATGTATCCGCCATCACTGACACCCACACCAATGATTCTTTCCTGCCACAGTTGTAACCATTCTGTGGTCCAAAACTTCATAAATGAAGCCAAGAATATCACCAAATACAATTAATAGGAAAATGAAATAATGATAGGATTAAACATAAGAAATAAAATACATAATGATTTAGAAAAACTAAAACTAAATTAAAATAAAATTGGGACACTAAAAAAAATAATGAAAAGTATTTTTAAAAATTGTGATGTTTTGCCTTTCATTACTATAATATCTGTTGTCTTGTACATAAAGTGACATTTTCTTCCATTTCTTTCCCAGTGTCTTACTTTTATTTTTGTTTTGTCATCAAAGAAGTTTTAATTCACAGTAAAGTCATATACAGAATATAGGGGTCTCCCACATACCAAATATCATCCCCCTTTTCTCCCTTCCCATATTAGTAACCTTTTCATGTGTGGATGGTATATTTGTTACAACTGATATACAAAAACTGAAACATAGCTACTAACTACAGTCAATGATTTAAATTATAGCTTACATTTTAGACCAAATACTTTTATAAATTTTTGCTGAAATTTAACTTCGCCTGTGTTCAGCATTGCAAGATCAAGCAGAATAATTCCATTTTCCCCTAAATAGCCGTTCTTCCATCTATTCTATTCCTCCCTTCCCATCCCCTAGGAGCCCACAGCAACCACCAGGCTTCACTCCTTGAAGGACAAGATTCTTAGTTACTTGCAACAACACTGAGGGCTTGACACACATCTATCCTCCCCTGTTAGAAACCACACATGCTCTCTAGAGACTCACACATTTCTGTATGAGAAGATATCTGGCCAACTCCTTCCTGCTCATTATGTGGGTCTCCACCCACTGATACAACACACTATGACAAAATGATCTCTCACACATTCTCTAGAAGACTGCCCCAGGTGCACCCTGTCTTGAATACCACCCCACATCCAATACCCTAAACCAGTAACCCTTCCTTGTCATACTGCCAAAAGAGCTTTCCAAACATTGTAGTTTCAACCTCATACCCACCATTCTCCAGTGTTCACTTGCTCCCTCCCCAACCCTCACCCCATTTCAATGGACCATCCAACCCATCCTCCCCATCCTACCCCCTGTCAAACTTGCACTGCCCAAACCAATAGTATCACTACACCTCTATCATATCCCTTTACTGCACAACTACTCACTGCCATAATGACTTTATGTTGAGTGTAGCAAGCCAGGTATTGAAGGACAAACATTACGTGAACACTCTGATATGAATTAAACAAATTAAGCTGACTCAGAGAGTTAGAGTCCAGAAGATAGGTTTATAGGAAATAGAAAGGGAGAAGGTTGTGAGCCAATTCTCCTATGGGCAAAATCTATGATAAGGTGGAAATCAGTTGCTTTTCAATAATTTTTAAGTTTTAACAGTCAAGTTCTCCAACTTCATTCTTCTTTTTCAAGATGACTTTGTCTCTTCATGGTCTCTTACCCTACCATATAAATTTGATAATTGAATTTTCTACTTCGGTAAAGAAGGTTGTTTTAATTTGATTGGGATTGTTTAGATTTTATAAATCATTTTAGGTGGAATGGAAATCTTAACAATATTTAGTCTCCCAATATATAAACACAGAATGCTCTTCAGTTTATTTAGGTCATCTTTTATTTCATTTAACAATATTTTGCAGCTTTCTGTGGGCAAATCCTTTACATCTTTGGTTAGATTTATTCCTGGACATTTGATTATTTTCATTGCTATTTTAAATGGAATAGTGTTCTTAAATTCTTCCTCTGATCATTGCTAGTTAATAAAAAGACTATTGATTTTTGGGGATTTGATATTGCGCTTTGCTGAATTCCCTTATTAGTTCTAGGAGATTTGTTATGGATATTTCAGAATTTTCTCTATATAGTATCATATCATCTGCAAATAGGAAAAGGTTCATTTCTTCCTTTGCCTTTGAGATGCCATTTGTTTCTTTTTCTTGCCTACTTGCTATTGCTAGAACTTCCAGTACAATCTTGAGTAATAGTGCTGTCAGTAGGGATCCTTGTCTTTTTCCTGATCCTTGTGGGAAAGCTTACAGTCTTTAACCATTAGGTTTGCTATTAGAGGTGTATTTTTTCATATATTCCATTTATCATGTTAAGATTATTACTATTCCTAGGTTACTATGTGTTTTTTATCAAGAAGGGAGGCTATATTTTTGTCAAATGCCTTTAATTCCTTATATATTTACATTTCCCCCTTCATTCTGTTAATTTGATGTATCACATTAATTGATTTTCTTATGTTGAAGCACTCTTGAATAACTAGGATAATACCACTTAATCATGTTGTGTAATTCATTTAATGTGCTGTTGGATATATTTGTTAGTATTTCATTGATGACTTTTCTTCTATATTTATAATAGATATTGGCCTGTAATATTCTTTTTTATGGTATCTTTATCTGGCTTTAGTATGAGGATGGTATTTGCCTCACAAAATGAATTAGGGAATGTTACCTTCACTTCAATTTTTTCCATATTTTTTCTTTTTTCCTTTTCTTATTTTGTTTTATTTATTTATTTAT
>JAQZBX010060811.1:0-17215 GCA_029593785.1 Cabassous unicinctus
GCGAACCCGGGGCCTCTCATATGGTAAACGGGTGCGCTATCCATTGCGCCACAGCCGCTTCCTGCCGTGAGGTTGCTGCATCAGCCCACCGCACCGCTCAGGCCGGCGTGCCCTCACAAGGAGGCCTCGGGGCGCGAACCCGGGCCTCCCATATGGTAAACGGGGGCTCTATCCACTGAGCCACACCCGCTTCCCCGCTGGAGAGTTTTAATCAGGGGAGAAACATTAACTTGTTAATTTATTTGAAAATATTTATTAAGACTGTTTTAGTTTGTTAGGCTGCTGAAAAGCAGATACCATAAAAATGGGTGAGCTTTTATAAGGTGTTGGTGGAGAGGTGATGTATGGGAATTCTGCGCATTATGCATGATTATCTTCTCTAATTAAAAAAAGAAAGAAAGAAAAAAATGGGTTGGTTTTAACAATGGGAATTTATTTTACAAGCTTTCAGCTTTGAGACTGTGAGAATGTCTAAATCAAGGCATCATCAGGGCGATGCTTTCTTTTTTTTTTAGATTTATTTATTTACTTTATCCATTTTAAACGCCCCCCTTCCCATTTTTGCTGTTTTGTGTCCATTCGCTGGGCAATTCTCTGTGTTTGTTTCCTGCCATCTCTTCTCATCCTCCTCCTTTAGTCTTCACCAGGATTTGATCCTGGAGACTTCCGATGTAGGAGAGAGGTGTTCTGCCATCAGCGCCACCTTGGTTCCTGTTTTTTTTCGGAGCATCTCGTCTTGTCTCTCCCCTGTGTCTCTCTCCTGTTACATCATCATCTTGCTGCATGGCTCCCGGGGCCTGGCGGCTCACCGGCACACAGAGCCTGGCAGCCCATGCGCCTTCTGTATATATGTTTTTTTTTATTTTACCGGGAGGTCCCGGGGATCGAACCCAGGTCCCTCCATATGGCAGACGGACGCCCAACCATTTGAGCCACATCCGCCCCCAGGGCGATGCTTTCTTCCCAAAGACTGGCTGCCTGCGATTCTTGTCTCCCCTGCCACATGGCAAGGCACATGGCGGCATTTGCTGGTCTCTCCCTTCTCTTCTGAGTTTCATTGATTTCAGCTTCTTGCTTCTGTGCCTTTCTCTTCCTTTATCTGAATTTCATTCTCTTATAAAGGACTCCAGTAAGAGGATTAAGATCTATCCTGAATGAGGTGGGTCACACCTTAACTAAAGTAGCCTCATCACAAGATCCTATTTACAATGGGCTAACACCCACAGGAATGGATTAACTTTAAGAACATGCTTTTCTGGGGTACATACAGTTTCAAGCCACCACAAGCTCTTACTGTGTGCCACACACTGTCCTAGGCACTTGGGATAAAGAAGAGAACAAAACATAAAAATGCCTGTCCTCATGGAGCTTACATTCTGGGAGGGAGCAAACAATAAACAATAAATACAATAAAGAAGTAAATTGCCTGGTACATTAGAAATTGACAGATACCATACCAAATAAAATAGGAAAAGAGGGATCCGGAGCGTCAGGGTGGGGAGGTCACAGTTTAAAACAGGCTGGTCAAGGTGAGTTCAAGAGGAAGATGACATCTGAGCAAAGACTGAAGGAAGGAAGTGAGTTAGCCACGTGGAGACTGTTCCAGGCAGAGGGAACAGCCACACAAAGGTCCCGAGGTGGGAGCGGGTCTGGGATTGGCTGGTAGATTGGATGTGGGGAGAGGGAGGAAGGAAGGATGCCGCTGAGGTTGGGGCCTGAGCTGGTGGTTGGTGATGCCAAAGATAAGACCGGGAGAGGAGCAGGTTTGGGTGTGTTTTTGAGTGTGAGGAGGAGTGTGTGTGTGGGTGAGCCACTACTTTAGCCGTGTTAAATTCAAGATGTTAAACTGGATAAATGTTTGGAGATCAGGGGAGAAGTCAAGACTAGGTGTATCAATTTAGAAGCCATCAGTGTAAAGATGAGTGGGTGGGCATTAGGGGATGAGATGCCTTACAAGGGCCCTTGCAGACTGTGTCTCTATGATGACCTCCTCTTCTTGTACCCCCCACCCCAGAGCTCTCTCAGCCAGGATCTCCTTCCCCTCTCACTCCTGCATGTCCATAATCTGCCCCCATCCTTCCTCCTCAAAGGCTGTTTTCTCCAGGAAGCCCCCTGTCATCTTCCAAGATAGAAGTGACCGCCCTTCCCTTGGGATCCTCGTAATACTTGACCTGTGCCTTTCACCAGCATCTATTGTATTCCTTCTTGTACGGCTGTGTCGTCCTATCTTCTTATCTCCATCTTTGACCACCCCCAGCCTGACACATCATGGGCACTCTGAAAAGCCCATGCATTGGGAGGCAGTAGAGTATAGTGGTTAGAGAGCTCAGGCTCCGGTGCCAGACAGGACTGGGTTCAAGTCCCAGCTCCACTACTTCAGGACTGAGCTTCTTCAAGCGTCAGTCTTCTCATCTGGGAAATGAGAGTTAAAAAAGGTTCCCATCTACAGTCCACCCCTAATCATGTATACACATATGTATAAATATTATATATAACATAGTTGTGTGTATTTCTATATAATAGAAAAGCATGTGTTCACCAAAAGACATAAAGAATGTTTATATCAGCAATATTCATAACAGTAGAAAACCGAAAACAATCCAAATGCCCATCAAAGGCAGAATTAATAAATCATGGAATACTTTACACAGTGGAACGCTTAGCAGCAACGAGAATGAACAAACAACAGCTCTCTGGATCAGTAGGAATAAACTTCACAAACATAATATCAGGCTGTAGAAGTCAGACACAAGAGAGCAGACAACTGTAAGACTTCATTTACATAAAGTTCAGAAATAGGCAAAACTAATCTACGGTGTGGAAAGCCGAGATCGTGAATACAGGCCTTCTGGGACGCTGATAATATTTAGTTTCTTGTTCTGCGTGATGGTTACACGAGTGTGTTCATGGAGGGGAAATACATTGAGCTGTACATTTATGGCCTGTGCTCTTTTCTGTGTGTCCAACACACTTCGTAAAAAGAGGCTGAATGTTGCGAGTTTATCGTAGTCATTGGCACATAGTAAATGCCCAGTAAATGTTAGCTATCAGGAACGACCCCAAGTGAAAACCATTAGCAATCAGAACAATGGACAGGTCAGAGCGTGTTGGGGGGAAGCGAGGGGAAAGGAAGAGATCTCCAGGCAGGAGGGAAGCTGAACCCTCTTCCTCTCCAATTGCGGGCTCACAGCCTCCTGGGGCCCTCCCCTACAGCAGACAGACTATTCCTTGGGACATGAGTGTCTGCGAGTGTGTGTTCTCGTGCAGAACTTCATTCCACTTTATAAGGTCTGCAGCCCCTTGTTTTCTAAGCCAGTGAATGCTGAAATCGCCCCGAGAGGCCAGTCCTGGATCCATCCAGGAGCTTGCCAGGTTCTTGCACGCTTTTCTCAGTGTCTTGGGCTTTTGTTTCTCTGGTGAGGGTGACAGTGAAGACTCCAGGCAGGGTGAAAATAACCTGCGGCAGAGCATCTCTCCGTCCTGTCCAAACTCCAGGTAGAAAGGCACATTTTAGAGCACGGGTTCTTAACCAGGGGTCCGTGAGCTTGAATTAAAATTCAAAAAAACATAATTCTTGTGGGGACGTGTTGGTGTGGGTGTGACCTATTTATTAACTAATACACAGTACAATGTGGACTTAGTAAGAGGTCCGTGGTTTTCACCTGACTGGCAGAGGGGTCCGTGGAACAACAAAGGTTAAGAAGCCCTGCTCTAGAGCAGTCGAATGAGCTGCCTTGTATGGCAGTGAGTATGCAGCCACTGCGAGTCTCCACACACAGGCAGCACAGCCACCTCAGGCTACTTCAAGGAGGACCCCTTCAATAAGGAGAACGTGCCCAGGTGACTCCCAAGGGCACTCCAAGTCTGAAATTTATTATTTAATTCAACACAAAATTTCCTTGAAGGCATGATAGGCTTCTCTCTGCCTTGTTCTTCTTGTCAGTATTGTTTCCTTTTTCCTGATAATTAAAACATTTCATGTGCAGTAGGAAATTTGAAAGGCAGAAAAAAAATATCCATACCATTGAACACTACTCAGCAATAAAAAGGAATGAGCTATTGCTACATGCCAACAACTTGGATGGATCTCAAGGGTGTTCTGCTGAATGAAAAAGATGCTATTCTCCAAAGCTCATATACTATATGATTCCACTTACACAACATTGTCAAAATGACAAAATTGTAGGATGGAGAACAGGTGAGTGGTTGCCAGGGGTTAGGAATAGTAGGGGAGGGGCAAGTGTGTCTACAAAAGGAGATGTTTGTGGTGATGGAAGAGGTCTGTATCTCGATTTTGGTGCTGGTTACACGGATCTACATGCGATGAAATGGCATAGAACACTTTAGACCAATGACAGTTTCCTGGTTTCAATATTGTACTATCGTTAAGTATGATGAAATTGATGGGGGGAAGTGGGGGAAGGATTCACAGGACTGCTCTGTAATATCTTTGCAAATCCTGTGTAGCTATAATTATTTCTAAATAAAAGTTTTTTAAAGGATGGCATTCAAAATTTTTAAAAAAATTTTTTAAGTATGGAAAACCTCACTGTTACCATTTTGGCATATTTTCTATGACTTTTTTCCTCTACCCAGTTAGGACCATATCATGTACAAATTTTATGTCCTGAAAATTGTTTTCTCTTCATAGAATATCATAAGCATTTTCCATATCATTAACTCCTCCTCAAAACAGCCACTTTAATAGTTATGTAACAGTCCATTTTCATGGCTGTATTATCATTTACTTAATCATCCTTCCGCTGTTGAATACTTAGGCTGTTTCCAATTTTTCACCACTATAAATAACCTTATGATTTATATCTTTGTGCAGAAATGGTTTCCCACATTCTGAAATATTTTATTAGGCTAGATTTCCAGAAGGAAAACTATTCAGTCAAAGGAAATGATTAAAATAATTTAAATGATCTTTTTTTAATTTTTATGGGAGAAGCCAGTTGCCATGTTGGGAGGAAACTCAAGCAGCCCCATGGAGAGGTCCATGCAATGAGCAGCTGAGGCCTCCTACCAATAGCAGGCAAACAACTTGCCAGGCACACAAGTGAGCCCCCAGGGAAGCCCATCCTCCAGGCCCAATCAAGCTTTCGGGTGACCCCAGTCAACATCTTGTCTGGAACCTCATTCGAGACCCTGAGCCAAGACCACCCTAGATTCCTGACCCACAGAAACGGTGTGAGATAAATGCGTACTGTTTTAAGTTGCTATGTTTCAGGGTAATTTGTTACACAGCAACAGATAACTAATACAAGAATTTGCTAGGTGATGGTGGAGTGGGGTGGGGTTCATATGGCAGGGAGAGAATTCTAGGCAAAGGGAACAAATAGCATATATCAGGGCCAGGAAACAGGAGAGAGCATGATGGTGGAAATGGAGTAGGCTGGGCATTGGGGGGCCCTAACTTGGCTGGAGGACTGCCCCCACCTCCCCAAAATGCTCCCAAGCACAAAGGGGCTTGATCTAGACTGGCAACAACACCCACAGGGGGTCTGGGATGGCAAATGGGGGACAGCCGTTAAGGTCACAGGCGGTGAATACATTAGGCCTCTGAAAGTCCCTCTTGTTTGAACAGGACCCCAGGCAGCCATAGGGACCCCAGGCCAGGGCCAACTTGGGAGGGAGAAGCTAGGAGGGGTTTAGCTGACATGTGGGTACAGATGACCTGGCAGGGGGAGCTCCAGCCTTAGAGATACACACACTTGGGTTCCATTTCCGACTCTGCCATTTACTGTGCGGCCTTAGGAAAATGATTACTATACAGACAAGACCCACGGCAAGCCTAACCTTGCTAGGCGGGGGTGGCTAAACATGGTGCTATGTGGAAGGCCCGGGTAACAGGCCTGTAGTTACAAGGCTGGACTTGTTTGGCTGGGAGGCACCCTGGACACCTGGCTTTGGCAACTGAGAAGCAAAGCCGGGGGTCTAGGAGTTGAAACGCTGGCAAGTTGTTGCCCTGAGTTAGCGACAAGGGCCAACCAGCTACTTGGGGTGGGCAGAGGAAAGAGCCGGAAGGGCTGCTGGTGAGTTGGACTCCAAGAATTGGAACAGGCATCCAGACTGGGTTAGCTCTGCCTCTGGACCAGCAGGGCCGGCCGTTGTCTTGCTGCTCTGGGCTCCCCACTGTCTTGTCCTTCTGTGAAGTTTATTCCCTTTTAAGGACAATATGGAAAACCAACATTTATTGAGTGCCTATAATGCATCAGGAACTTGGCCGGGCGTTTGGGCTTATCTGTTTTAATCCTTGCAATTACCAACGAGGAAACCAAGGCTCAGAGGCAGGAAGCTACTTGCCCAAGGTCAGACAGCTGGTGCCCAGGTCACAGAGGTGGTGAGCAGTAAAAGTAAGACTGGAGCGAATGCAGGGCTGTCTGAGTTCTCAGCCTGGAAGCGTATCCCCCCAATGGTAGTAAGGTCTCTTGTTGCCACCAAGATGTGTGTCTGGGTGCCAATGTAGCAAACTGGGTCGAGTGGAAGGACTTGGCGGCCTCTTTGAGCAGCTCCTCCCATTGCCTCCCTGAGCTCTCCAAGGGTCACAGCTGGACAGGCACCAGGTGTCGATTTCATGATGGAAGGCAACCTTAAGGCGAACCAGACATCCAACTCCCACAGAGAAGTGAGCGACTGGCCAATTAAATGACAGTCCCCACACTTAGGAGATCACACCCCGACTCCCCACCTCCCTTACTCCGCCCAGCCCTCTCCCCCTAGGCTGCAGCGCTGAGCCAGGCCAGCTCTAGACCCTAAACCTGCTCTCTGCAGTCCTGCCAGGCCTGGCAGCCTCCCCAAGCTGAGGCTGTTGCCGGGTGGCTAATTGGCCTGGGGAGCCAGGGGAGGGGGAGCCCCAGGTGCTGCAGGAAGTGGAGCTGTTGATTAAGCGGCTCCTTCCCTCAGCCAGCAGGGCCTGGGGAGCCGCACAGGCTCCCAAGGCAGCGGTTCTTAAAGGAGACAAGACCTGCTTCTGACCCTCTCAGGGAGACCACAGGTCTGCAGGCTGCTGCATCAAGAGCTGCAGCCCCCCACCCCCGGCTTTTGGACCCCAGCTCTTGGCGCTCCACTCTTCCTCCTTCCCTCCTGGGCTTCTTCGTAAGACACGCTCACAACTGGCCCTGTCCTCGGGCTCCCAGGTGGAACTGCGGGAGGGGAGCACCGTTTCCAGGACCGCTCAGAGAAGCCCGTCTGGGCAACCTGGGAGAAACGGGTCAGGCAAGGGGAAAGGAAGCCCCTGTTCCAGCGCAAAGGGGGAGGGCACTGGTCAAGACCAAGGAAATCCCCAGAGGGCCAGGTGGTCCTTGGTGACTCCAGATGGATGGTCCTGAGGAACTGCTGCAGTGACGGCCCCTGGACAGTCCCTAGCCCAGGGCTCAGCTCCAAGAAGCACTTGAACCGTAACCACAGCCGCACCCTGTCAAGACCAGCAGCAGCACCTGGGAATTCCATTCAGTGTGCAAATCCAGACCTACTGAACCAGAAGCTCTGGAGCGCGCCCAGCAAGGATTTTCACAAAGCCTCCGGGTGATTCTGACGCATCCTCGAGTTTGAGAACCACTGGTATCATCTGATAGCACTCTGGAGCTGGGTTGCCCAACAAACTTCATTCTCTCCCAAATTTGTTCATTCATTTATCAGACATTTATTAGCCACCTTCTGTGTGCTAAATCCAGAGTTAAGGCCCACAAGGAGCCCAAAGTTGGGTAAGTTATAGTTCCCATCCTCCAGATGGACTGACTAGTACATAAGAGACGAGACAGAGAGCACGGGAAAGAGCTGATCTTCCTGGTTTGGGGAATTAGGGAGGGCTTCACAGAGGAGGTTGCCTTTGAGTTAGGCCTTGAAGGATGAGTAAGACTCAACAGACAGAAAAGAAAGGGATCAGGAGAGTGTTGCAAGAACATTCTTTTAAACCAAAATCTAACTTTTAAAAGCACCTGATTGCTTTTGGGGTGAATGCAAGTACCCCAGCACAAGTTTCTTCATGAACTAGCCCCTATCTCTCACTAACCCCATGTCCTGTCACGCCACATCTCCATTCTTATCTGTGAGTAATAATGAACCTCCCATGGACACACACACACACACACACACACACACACACACACACAGAGCTCGCTGTTTCTTGTTGCCAGGCCTTTGCTCATGCTGTTCCTTCTGCCTGGAATGCCCTCCCCATGCCTCTTAGCCCAAAATCCAGGATGCAGCTCAGGTGCTTTCTCCTCCAGGAAGCTCTCCTGACTCCTCCTACATGACTAAATGTCATCTTCCAAGTCCCCTAAAACCTGGAACAGAGGTACATCAGTTCCCATACTGAACTGTCTTTAAAAATCCACCTTATGTTAATGCCCTGTTAGAATGTGAAATTCTTGTGAGTAGGCATCTTCTTCAATGCTGTGTTTCTAGGGCCTAACGCAGTGCCTGGTATGCAGTAGGCTTTGAATAAATATTTATTTAGTGAAGGGAAGAAGGAAGCAAGAATGTTAAATAGGAGCACCAGGAAAACAGAATGCGTGAATGATGGAGAGTCTGAAAGGTACACATCCTGAAGTCAAGGTGCAAAATGCCTTCCTCTGCACAAGACCTGGAGCAGAGAAGGTGCTTGGCAATCAGGAGCCGGCCTGCTGGCTTGACAGATCTGGGCTAGGTGTCTTGAATCCAGTTGTCATCTGTTGAGCATAGCTGATGAAACATTCCAGTATGTGAGGCTAAGCTGGAATCCACCTAAGTCTCTTTAGCACTGTAAGTTGGTTTCTGAGTTGGAATACAGGCTTATTATTTCTCAAGCATCCCAAGGGCACATGAAAAGATGCTCTGGGGTGGGGGGGCGGATGTGGCTCAAATGGTTGGGCGTCCGTCTGCTGTATGGAGGGACCTGGGTTTGATCCCCGGGACCTCCCGGTAAAATTAAAAAATATATATATAGAAGGCGCATGGGCTGCCAGGCTCTCTGTGCCGGTGAGCCGCCAGGCCCCGGGAGCCATGCAGCAAGATGATGACGTAAAAGGAGAGAGACAAGACGAGATGCTCCGAAAGCTCCAAAAACCAGGAGCCGAGGTGGCGCAGATGGCAGAACACCTCTCTCCTACATCGGAGGTCTTCAGGATCGAATCCTGATGAAGACTGGAGGAGGAGGAGGAGAAGAGATGAAACACTGGGTTTGCGTCCCAGTGCCTCCTAAAGAAGATAAGCAGATGCCAGCACCCACTGCAACGAGCAGACGCCTAAACAAACAGATGCCACAAGCCAGCAGACGCCACTGCCCACAGGGAGCATTCGCCTCCCATGTGGGAGGTCCTGGGTTCGGTTCCCATTACCTCCTGGAGAAGGTGAGCAAACAATGAGCTAAATAAATCTTAAAAAAAAAAAAGACGCTCAGCATCTTTAGTCATCAAGGAAATGCAAATCAAATCTACAAAGAGATACCTAAATTTTAAAAACGGACAACACCAAGTGCTGGTGAGGAGGCAGAGCAGCTAGAATGCTGCCAGTGAAAATGGAAAATGATACAGCCTCTCTGGAAAAGAGTTTGGTAGTTTCTTAAAAAGTTAAGCATATACTTATTGTATAACCCAGCAATCCCATTTCTAGGTATTTACTCTAGAAATATGAAAACTTACATGCACACAACAACCTGTATGTAACTGTTTATAGCAGCTCTAATCAAAATCGCCAAAATTGGAAACAACCCAAATGTCTATCAATGAGTGAATGGATAAACAAATGGTGGTATAATAGAATAGAATGATGGTATAATAGAGTGGAATAATACTCCACAATTGCTACTTGCAACAACATGGATGAATCTAACTGCTAAGACAAAGGACCCAGTCCCTATTCTGGAATAGGCAAAACTGTAGGGACAGAGAACAGGTTGCCAGGCATTGGGGCAGGAGGAGAGTTAGACTACAAAGGGGCAGCTTAAGAGAATTTTGGGGGGTGATGGAACTATTCTCTATCGTGATTCACCCTTGAATCTAGTCATGTGTTAAAATTCTTAGAATTATACACCAAAAACAGTGGATTTTACTGTAGGTAAAATAAGAAAAAAATAAGTTAAAAAAAAAAAATTTCAAGGGACATGGCAGCTCCTGGGCCCAGAACTGTCTCGTCTGTGGTGACCAGTATCTGTCCACCTCTAGCTCTTTACACAGGGTCAGCTGGCCCATGCAGCCATCCTGGGTGGCCCACAAAAGCAAGTTCCAAGTCTGGCTGATGCTCCAGGTGATATCACAAGATTGAACACCCCCCCAAAGAATTCCTCCATCTAGTTTGATCTCAATATCATCTCCATAATGGCAGTTGGTTTTGACTTGTTCACCACTGTATCCCCAAGGGCCTAGAACAGTGCTTGGCATATAATACTCAAATAATTGTTGAGTGAATGCTTCTCATCTCTTTATGTCACTGGCTCCAAACTCCTGAATCTACTCTCTTTGTTATGAAGCCAGGGCTGGTTCCACTGGGACTCTGGACTCATTACAAATGATGGTACCCAACATGGGGCTGGCATGCCCTCTCAAGCAAGAAGGAGATGTCAGTGGGTCACGTGGACTGAGAAGCTACCTCAGGCTCACCAGGTGCTGCTCCCACACCTTGACTGTAGTGCAGGTGGTTGTGTGAGTCAGGAGACACTCTGGTTCAATCTCACTGTTTGTGTGTACCTTTTACTACACTTGGCACCCCAGAGTTGTGGATAACCAGAAGTGGGCTGTTCAATCATTTGGAGTGTAATAAAGCTCTCTGGTTGGAATTCTCTGGGTTTCCGCCTCTTTCCCTCACGGCTGGTTGAAACTGAAGGTTATACTAGTCCAAACAATGCTCACTTCCTCTGTCCTTCACACCTGGTCAGGGACCATCCTCCACTGGGCATCACCATGCATATCACACAGGCGACTTTCTTTAGCACAATCTTAGGTACAAATGATATCCAAGTAGGTAGATTACAAGTAAATGGCACAGGTACAGAGTAGTTTTCTTCAGCTTTACCAGAACCCTGGTCCTTTTAACCTGCATTGCCTCATCCCCACTCCAACCAAAGAAGGGTCTTTCTCTTGGTTCTCAGACATGGAGAACATAAGGAACGTGCACCCGACAGCAGCCAGAAGGCTTCCCTGGCTGGGACTCAAATCCAATCAACTTGGTCAACTTTTACTCAATGCCAAGCGAGGTCAGAAGTCACAATTGGGTGGCTCAAGAGCTGTACCTGTCCATAATGTGTTAGCTTCAGTCCACATGGTATGTTCAAGTGTTTCAATTAGTTGCCAACATTTTTAAATTAGGAGAGTTCCATGACAATCAGACCTCCAGCTGCTCTTGAAAAATCAGATCTGGCAGTATCAGGCCACTCTTCCTT
Organism: Cabassous unicinctus; assembly: GCA_029593785.1. Classification (NCBI taxonomy): domain Eukaryota; kingdom Metazoa; phylum Chordata; class Mammalia; order Cingulata; family Chlamyphoridae; genus Cabassous; species Cabassous unicinctus. The sequence continues at coordinate 11,363 of JAQZBX010060811.1, forward strand.
AAGCTTCCTGTTGGCCAGGGACTGAATAGCTGATGCCCTCTTTAGATGGGGCAGGTGCCCTCCAGAGATCCAGTTTCTCTCCTCCTGTTTCCCCCACCCCCATTCTTTTTCTGTTTCCTGCCTTGCTTTCCCAGGTCTTTGCATAGTAGGTACGTAGTTGCCCTGAGTATGAAAAGATGAACAAGACTCATCTTTCAAGGAGTTTACTCTAATGGGTAGAGGAATGGAGTAGGGTTTTAAAGTGGGGTGGGGCAGGGGGCGGATGTGGCTCAAATGGTTGGGTGTCCGTCTGCCATATGGAGGGAGCTGGGTTCGATCCCCAGGACCTCCAGGTAAAAATATATAGAAGGCGCATGGGCTGCCAGGCTCTGTGTGCCGGTGAGCCGCCAGGCCCTGGGAGCCGTGCAGACAAGACTAGATGCTCCGAAAGCTCCGAAAACCAGGAGCCGAGGTGGCACAGATGGCAGAACACCTCTCTCCTACATCAGAGGTCTTCAGGATCGAAGACTGGAGGAGGAGGATGAGAAGAGATGAAACAGACACAGAGAATTGCCCAGCGAATGGACACAAAACAGCAAATGGGGAAGGGGGGGTTTAAAATGGATCAAGTAAATAAATAAATCTTTAAAAAAAAGAAAAGTGGGGTGGGTTTAGGGGTATGGGAGGCATTCCATGCAGAGGAAATGGCAGACGGACTAAAGGGAAAAGATGTTTGGCCAAGAGCATCTCCCAAGTGGGCAGGTCCATTATCATGAACCTGACACAGCCAGCACAACCGAGCAGTCGGGGCCAATGTCCTTCATAATTGTTAACAATTGTTAACATAATTGTTAACTTGATCAACGGGAAGTGGAAGGGAAGGTGCTCAGACTTTGGTATCACATAGACGCGTGTGTTCTTACGCCTTCACAAGTGGCTTCCCACTGCCCCGACTCTTTAAAATCAGGATGCTGATACCTGCATCTACAGGCGGTGAGGATTAAAGGGGAGCTGGTATAAAAAGCGCCCTGCATAAAAATGCACGACGGGCAGTAAGGGCTCCGCCGTTGATAGCTCCTGACCACACCAGGTACACTGTAGTAGGTGCGAAATAAACAGTAGGCAAATAAACCCCAGAACCCCCAGGAAGGTTCCCCTAGCATTCGTGCACCGACGGGTGAGGCCGCGCCCAAACATCAACCCTCGCCTCCCGCGCGCTCTGAGGACAACGCAGCGGCGCGCGTGCGCAGGCCGCCGTCTGGCCCCCGGAGCGCGCGCACGGCGGGCTAGGGAGCGCGGCCGCGCGTGCGCAGAAGCCCAGCGGGCGCGCGGCGCGAGCTCCGAGGTCGGAGGCGAGCGGTGGAGCGAGGCCTTCAAGCCCGGCTTCTGTTCGACGTCGGCGTGGCCCCTTGTCACCGAGCATTTCTTAGTGGGTTCCCGCCCGAGGCCAGTTTTCTGAGGCGCGAGGGTCCCCTAGTCAGTGTGGGAGACAGAACCTGGCCGGGGTTTGTGTTCTGAGGTAACGGCATACAGCGGCCTCGTGCTCCGGGAAATTGGCTTCTCGTTCCTTTTTTCCTCTTGAGGGAAATTTCCAGCCCCGCCTCCCCGCAGCTGCAGTATGTCTATCCCCTTCCCTCCGCCGCCTTCCCTCCCCCAGATAACCTTCTAAGCCCCGGGCCCCGTTGGACGTTTTCCACCCGCCGACCTCCCGCCCCGGACACCCAAGGCCCAGGTCGCGCCCTCTGCAGGGCCTCGACCTCGAGGCCGCGGGGCTGGACCTCGGGGTGTAGTCAGGAAGGCTGCGGGGGAGCGCTGGGCGCGGGCGGGGAAATGGCATCTGTGGGCATCTGCCAAGCGCCGGCTCGGCCCAGGCCTCCCTTCCCCGGGCGGGTGAGCAGCGCAGAGGCGAGCAACCCTCGCCCGCCGCCCGACCCCAAAGCCTGCTCCCCACCACGCCACACCCAGCGCCTAATGCCGCCTGGGGCAGCGATCCAGTCTTCTGGGGGCCCTGCTCCCCTCACCCCACCCTTTTTATTTTTAAACTTTTCCCCATCACAAAAGTGTTCATTCTTGTCTATAATCACCCTCTTACCCAGGCTTAGCAGTTGCCATGAAAACATGACTTCTCCCCTTGAAACATTTCCTGTCACATCATGTCTTAAAGATTTGAATGAGTTGCTGGCTTTCAAATGCCTGCCTTAACCATGGAAGTAAATACTTGAGTCATGGCACTCAGTGAGATCTCTGTTTATTCAAGTCCTCAGGTCCTTGAATCTTAGCATCTGAGAAAGTGGACAGGAAGATGCAAGCTGGTCTACTTGGCTGTATGTCCTTTACTTTCCTGAACTTTAGTTCCTTTTTTGCACATCCACCACAATATCCAACAGTCTACCCAGAATCTCTCCTTGGATTGCTCATGGACACCTCAAAATTCAGCATGTCTAAATAGGGATTTGACATCTTCCCCTCAAAAACTTACTTTTCAAGGCTCCTTTTCTCAGGAAGTGGCACTTTGATCTCTCCAGGTATTTGCTCAAGCAACTGGGAGCCATCCTTGCCTGTTCCTACTCTCTCACCCCATCAGTTCATCCCCATCAAGTCATCAAATCAAGTTGATCCTTCTTTCTAGGAACCTTTCAAATCAGTCCACTTTTCTTCATTTCCATTCTCATCACTGTAGACCAGGCTATTATCAGCTTCTGCCCGGAAACACTGAAGTCTCCCAGCTGGTCCCCATTCATCTGCTCTTGTTCCTGATTGTTTCCCACATTGCAACCAGAAGGATTTTTTTTTTTTTTTTAAACTCACAGCTATCTGGTCATGTCATTTCTTTACTATACCCTTAAGTGGCTTCCTATTGCTCTTAGGATCATCTCCACAATCTCTAACCTGGCCTATAAGGGAGGCCCTCTTCCCTTCTTTATCTCCCTTGGGGGTCTCATCCATTCCAGTAGTTTCATATACCATTTAAACACTAAAGACTCAAATTTATATTTCCATCTTGCATAGTAGGAGACCACCCCTTCATTATATATACTTGGATGTCTAATAGGCCTCTCAGACTTAACTGCAATGGAACTATTGATTTTTCTCCCCAAATCTCTTTCCCTAGAATAACCACCCCATCTCAGTAAAGAGTATATAACATTATCCATCTATTGCACAGGCCAAAAACCTAAGAGCTATCCTTCATTGCCACTTTAGTCCATCAGTTAGTCTAAAATGCACCTCAAATCCAGCCACTTCTCACTTAACTGCTAAGACCCCAAGTCCAAATCAGTAGTAGCATCTTTCTCTTGGATTTCTTTAAAATCTCCCTAATTGGTCCCCCTGTTTGTCTACTCTCAGCAGCCAGAGTGATATTTCTAAAGCATAAATCATCTCACTCCCCTTTATAAAAACCCTTAGCATAACATCTAAATTCTTTACAGTGGCCTACAAGGCCTTACATGCTCTAGCTCCTGCCTACCTCTGTGACTTCACCCCCCATTCTGTCTTCATTCTCTGTATCAAGCCACACTGACCTTTCTGTCCATTAAACGGCCCATCACGGGGTGTCTATACATGCTGTTTTTTTCTGCCTGGAATGCTCTTCCCCCTGATCTTTGCATACTTGTTTTCTTTCCAGTAAGGCTTCAACCCAGTTGTGATGTCTTCTGAAAGACCTTCCCTGGCCACACTAGCTGAAGCAGCCTCCCAGTGACTCTCAACAATAAAACCCTATTTTGTTTCCTTCCTAGTACTTAGAGTAATTCAATTTATATCTATTTCTTTTATGTTTATTGATGGTTTCCCCACCTTCTGAAATGTAAGCTCTTAAAAACAAGGACTCATATCTCTCATGTTACCTGCTGTATCTGTACCCAAAACAGGGCCTCATGCATAGTAGGCTCTTAATATGTTTGATGACTCGGTGCTTAGCTGTATAACCTCATTTCATAGCATTTTTCCCCCTTGCCCACTTTGTTCCATGTTACTACACTTCTCTCAATTTTTGAAAGTGCCATGCTCTCATCTACTGTTTCCCGTGCCCACCGCAGACCCCATACGCAGCCTGTCCTTGTACCTCCATAACCCATACTCAACCTTCAGATGAGTCACTTACTTAGGGAAGGCTGCCCTGACTTCAAGGCTAGGATAGCTTTCTCTGTAACACATTCCCACAACACCCTGTCCTTTTTCTGTAGCAGTCATCTAGTTATCTCACTTAAAATTATTTGTAAGCTCTACAGGTAGGGAAGAAATCCATCTTGTTCTCCATTTTATTTCCAGAACTTAATTTCTGGCATATTAGACATGTAAATATTTATGAATATATTTGTAAAAACTAGGAGAGCAGTTAGCGTAGAGTAAAAGTTAGCTGGATCTGTCCTGCCTACTTCAATAGAAGTTTTCAAATCATGTGAGATAACAACTGATATGAAAGCTTTATATAAACTGAAATTGCTTTATAAATATAAGCTCTTTAGTTTTCGCTAAGACCTATTCATCAAGATCCCTATGGTCTGATGGACTTTCAAAGTGCTAAGCTTGCTCTTTCTTAGCAATAAATAATAGCAGATTCTGTTATTTTAGATCTATACTCAGATGGTAAAATAGGAAGATTTGAAGCTAATATTCCAGCTGAATACTATTCTTGACGTCCTTCATTCAGTGGGACTACCTTGCTTTAGCAATAGATCTGAATTTTTATCTTGCCCTTTATGTGTGACCTTGCCAAATCAATTTATCTCCTCATATTAGGTATATCTTTTTGTAAACCTGGGGAGTACGTTTCTTATCTCCCCAATATCTTAAGAGAAACGGATTAAAGTTAGTAAAATATTACAAATTTCCTGAAATTTGCTCGTTGGATATAAAAAGTCATTTAGTTTTCATAACTTAATTTCTTCAGAATCACCATTGTTTCACACCAAAAACAAAGCTGCTATATATTTTGGAAGCTTTTTTGTTTTCACGCTTCCCCTGTAACTTTCTTTTGTCACTAAAACCCTCAAGATATGTATATCAGGGATTCAGAGTTTACAACTCAAAATTGTAAAAGATGCTTACTTTCTCTATAGCTAAGGATATTCCCTCCACCTTTTCAAAAATATGGAAATACCATTTGCCCATCTGAAACTGCTGATACATTTTTCATTTTTAATCTTCCTTATATGTATGGCATCAGGGCAGCTCACTTAATGGTATAAACAAAAAATAAAATGTCCCTCATTGCCTGCAGTTTTACATCTAGTGCTTTTTGAGTTCCTGAGGTTGGTAGCATTTTAAGAGCACTGCACTGAATTCAGTGTGATGTGAATGCTAAAAGACAGGCTGATTTTCATGTAACAAGCCACAACTACTGGGTGGGGTGGTGGTCTGAGATACCATTCTGTTACTTTTCCAGAATTAGGAGCACAATCCTGGACCTTTTGACCAAAGATAGCTTTTCATTAGCTTTTAGGATGGTAAGGTCCTGGAAGTGGAAGAGGCACTTAGATTCAAAGGCTAACTTAAGAAAGTCACCCCTTTCTCCCTATTGAGTTGTCTACTAGGCCTTTTTTTTTTTTTTTTTTTACTTTATTTTGTACATTTAAAAATTGAAAATATAAACAATAATTTAAAAATCAGAAGAAAACATAGTTGAATAAAAACATACATTTCTCAAATGTACTGGATACATATAAAAAAATTTTAAATGTCATACAGTATGTTACACAATATATTTGGTTCATAGTAATGCAATCATACAGTATTTGTCCTTTTGTGTCTGGCTTGCTTCACTCAACATAACGTCCTCCAGGTTCATCCGTGTTGTCTTATGCTTTACGACTTCATGTCTTTTTACAGCTGCATAATATTCCATCGTGTGAATAGAGTTTGTTTATCCAT
>JAQZBX010060812.1:0-17231 GCA_029593785.1 Cabassous unicinctus
CCTTAGGCACCCCATAACAGTAGGCTAAGTTTCAATTAGAAGAGCAAATACTCATAAGGCTAGACCTCAATAACAAGAACCCATCAGTGGGCCATCTTCTTTTGCCAGACACTGCCTCTGCACTCTGGGGATGGTTGCTGCTCCCTTGAGGAATGTAGTAGAGCTCTCCAGGGTGGGAATTCAGATTCCCTCATTGAGTCATTATCATCATTTTCATCTTCCCTCCAAGGAGATAAGAAATGCACAATTAAGAAGAAAGTTAATAATGTCAGCTCATGTGTAAGAAGTGTGAAAAGAGCCATCCTGGACACCCATAGCACTTAATATTTCATTATTGCATTTAGACCAGCTCACAAATTCCACACTTTTAAAAGTTTTTGTTTGCCTTTTCCCTTCCTGACTGTAAATTCCATTTGGAGTCTTTGTTTTTGTTTATTTTTATGCCCAAAGGTTTACTCACTACTTTGTACATATAGTAGGTATTAAATAACAATGTACGCAATAAATAAGATAAATGCATTCCCGGAGGTCTAGCCTAGGCAAATTAAAACAGGAATAGAAAGAAGGGAGAGAATCTTAGACAGTTGGAGAATATGAAGAAGGATTTGAATTTTGTCAAGTGGAGTTAGGGCATTTCTGGAGATGAGAGGATTCCTTAAGTATGTACAGGAAAAAGGAACACTTAGGTTTAAATGCAGGAACCATGGCAGGGAGACCTAAGCTAACAAGGCCCTGTGGGCAAAGATGCTAGAGGGTTAATAGTACTAGCGCCCACATATTGAGGAAACTGAGGCACAGAGTTGACACACAGCGATGGGTCTGGAATGTGAAGTTTGGCTTGTGCAGCTCCCATACTCTGACTGCTACATCTTACTGTCTCCCACTGTCTGAAACAGCAAGGGGAAGATGGCGACTCTCATGAGCAGAGATAGGATGGCCTGGGACAGATTTTGTAGAAAAGACGGCAAAGGGGTAAAACTAGAGATCAGGAAAACAGTCAGTAGGTTCTTGCCAAAGCCTTTCCTTTTCAAATAGCGCGAGTGACGTACCTGCATTGCACAAACAAGACCAGCCCTGAGGCCAGGACACAAAGCGCATAAGTCCATGTCATGTGGTCTCACCCCCTGGATAGAGGGGTAACCACAAGCTGGGATCTGAGTGTCCCAGCAGCTAGCACAAACAAGGGTGATGATTCACAGAGGATACAAAAAGAAAATAGACTGGTCACTCAGCAGATATCCAGCCCTTGCTGCTACTGAAGCCAGAAAGCAAATCCTCCCTGTGGTTCTCAAAGTGAGGACCCCCTTTCTCAATGCTCAGTGTCACTCTCCACAGTGAAAACAGCAGAAGCCCCAGCACTGCTTCCTTGATGGTCCCTAGTGAAGGAGGCCTTGCTGTTGTCTTGTGCTCTTCTTTAACCCTGCAGTGTGTACTTTCAGGATTTGGACACTCAAACTTAATATTTTTTTAAGTTTATTTTTATTGTATACCATTTTCAAAGTAATAGTTGCCTTCTAAAAGTTCAACTAAATGATCAATCAGTTCTTACAATATTTCATTTTATCTTCAGTGCAGGAAATAGAAGACTGGGGTTTTAAATATATATGCCATAATTTCTTGCTGTCATATCGTAAGCATTTGCAATGACATGCCAAATATCAATAGCTGCTGCGGTATAGTAGTAGGAATCTTCCTAATGATATATTAAACAGGGCAGGGGCATCCCAGCCTTGCTCCCTTGATGGTTATATGATTTTTAAAAAATTCTTTGTATCCTGTTTCTGTTGAATGTTCTCATGTTTAAAGTTCCCTGAAGCTCATCTGGCCACTAAGCCTTTTCCTTCCCCTCACCACCACTTCCCAGGCACAGGATGTTGCAACCTCTGAGCATGGCTTCCCACCCTCCTGTGTCACCACCATCATTGCTTTAGGAGAGCAGCTCCAGGGAGGCAAAAGGCAAAGGGAGGCAATGAATGAATAGTAATTAGACCCCTGCTCTATGTCAGGTGCTTTATCCATTACCTTGTTTGAACTAGACAACATTTTCTGTGACATGCATTATCCTCACAATTTAACAAGGAGGGGAATTGAAGTTTACAGGAATCAAACAACATGTCCGCATTTATACAGCTGGTAAGCATCAGAGAAAAATTCACCCTCAAATCTGACTTCAATACCCAAGCTCTGCCCATGGTAATATACATTCCCAAGGATAAACCTGAGAACATAGGTGCTGCAGGTTTCAATTCCTGGCAAAAATGGGTACATGTACTCCCATTCTGTTTCTTCCACTAAATGAAGCTATGAAACTTTGATAGAATGCATAGAGAAGCTATTTGAAGACCCAGGAAATAAACAGTAGCCAGAAAATTGGGGAAGAAGACCAGAATTCAAAGTACCACTGAACCAGTGGTGAGTTTACCACTTTTTTCCTTCTATTCTCTAGTCTGGATTTCGGGTAGCTCAAAACACAAAAGTGGGCATCAATGCAGGCAGAAAGATATCTGAAAGAAGCCATTGAGTTCCACATGAAGGAGCAGGAAAGGGGATTCCCAGTACTCAGAATGGCACAATCCCCTTATTAAAAAAAATATATGTCTTTACAATCTCGAGTTGGAGCACCCTGGTAGTTGTTTAATGGTGGTGGCAGCAGCGTCAGTGATAGCAGTGAAGTCTGCAACTGGCCAAAACTCTGAGGGAGGTTAACATTCCTCTATAATTGGAGGAACTGTGGTTCCCAAGTGAGTGTGGTGACTCCCCATTGTTTTTTCTTCTCTATGTTTCCCCACCACTAAGCTGTAGATGCAAGTACCATTGTAGGAAACACACAGCAGAATTGGGTAATGAAAGACCCAATTTTATGGTGGGGATGGATAAAAAAAAGGGAGCCCCAGGAAAGTGGAATTATGGAGAGGAAGGAGCTCAGGAAAGCAAACCCATTAAGTTGCTTTTGAACTCCTGGGCTCATTTCCACAATGAACATTTCATTTCCACACTGAACATGTGTTTCTAATTTCAAATAGCATACAAAAAACTTTGAGAATTGAACTAAGGGATAGATCCCACCCAGGTCCCAGACTGTCCACTGGGTGGCACAATATGTAGGACAAACCCAGATAGCACTGCAAAGGCTTTGAAAATGAGACCACAACCTACAAAAGTTTGGGTAGAACTTGCAATCCAATCAAACAGGGTTGATTATCCGGTAAAACAAAAATGTCATCAGTTTCCATAGAATTTCAACAACATCCTAAGTTTCCTAACACAATATTCAGAATGTTCATGGTACAATTCCAAATTACTAGGCATGCAAAGAACCAGGAAAACCTCAATATGCATGGGAAAAGATAATGAATAAAATGACAATGCTGAAATAGCAGAGATGTTGGAATTATCTGATAAAGATTTAGAACAGCTGTTATTAAAATGCTCCAAGAGCATACACTTTTGAAAAGAATGGAATGATAGAATACACCAGCTAATAAATAAAACATTAAAATGGGAATTTTGGAAATATAAATACAATAACCAAAATTTAAAACTCACTGGATGTACTCCATATAGCAGAATAGATATTACAGAGGAAAGAGTCAGTGAACTTGAAGATAGATTACTAGAAATTATCCAGTCTGAGAAATGAAGAGAAAAAAGATTGAAAAAAAAAAAAAAAATCAGAGTCTTAGTGACCTGTAGGACAATACCAAAAGTTCTAGCATTTGTGTTATAGAAGTCTCAGAGGGAGAGAAGGAAGAGTATGGTACAGAAAAACTATTTGAAGAAATAATGGCTGAAAACTTCCCTACTTTGGCAAAAGACATAAATCTTCAGATTCACAAAGCTCAGTAAACCCCAAACAGAATAAACCCAATGAAATACCTGTCCTTATACATACCAATTAAACTACTGAAACCTAAAAACAAAGAAAATGTCTTGAAAGAAGTCAGAGAAAAACATTGCATTGCTTATACGGGAATAACAATTCAAATGACTTATTTTCTTCTTACAAACGATGTAGGCCAGAAGGAAACAAATGACATTTCTAATAGGCTGAAAGGAAAGAATTGTCAACCCAGAATTCTGCAAACAGTGAAAATATCCTTCAGGAAACAGGATGATATAAAGACATCTAGGGTGACAAACGATCTAGCTTTGCCCAGGCCCGAGGGGTTTCCCTCAGTGCTAAAATAGGACAGTTCTGCATGAACTGGATAGTTGACAGTTCTAACATTCTAAGGTAAAGGACAATTAATAGAATTTGTTCCCATCAGACCTGCTCTAAAGGAATTGCTAAAGGTTCTTCAGAAAGAAGGTAAATGATGCTAACTGGACACTTGGAACACCAGGAATGAAAGAAGAGTAACTCAAATGGTAAATGGCTGGGTAAATAAATTGATGAATTCTTTTTGAGTTCTTTAAAATGTGTTTATAGTTGAAAGCAAAGATATTATTTTGTCTGATGAAGTTTTCAAAGTATATAAATATGCAGATAGCATCAACTTAATGGTGAAAGACTGAATGCTTCCCCCTAAGATTTGGACAAAGGAAAATATGACCACTCTTAGCACTCCTATTCAATATTGTTATTGAAGTCTAACCAGTGCAACAAGGCAAGCAAAAGAAATAAAATTAATACAGACTAGAAAGGGAGAAATAAACTGTCTCTGTTCACAGAAGATGTGATTGTCTATGTAGAAAATCCCAATGAACCTACAAACAACAACAATAATGACAATATAAACTCTAGTACTAATAAATGAGTTTAGGGAGATTTCAGAATACAAGGTTAAAAGAAAAATCAATTGTATTTTTCTAAACTAGCAATGAAGAATAGAAAACAAAATTTAAAAAATACCATCTACAATAGCTCTAAAAAATGGAATGCTTAGGAATAATTCTAAATGTATGGAATCTGTAGACTGAAAATTACAAAATGCTGATGAGAGAAATAAATGAAGACGTAAGAAAACGAAGAGACATACCATGTTCATGAATTGGAAAACTCAATAAAATGAAACTGTCAATTCTCCTCAAATTAATCTATCAATTTAACAGAATTTCAATCAGTTTCCCAGCTGGATTTTAAATAGATGTGGACAAATTGATTCTAAAATCTATATGGAAAGACAAAGGAACTAGTTCAGTAGCCAAAATTTGTTATGAATCTACAGTAATCAAAACAGGAGTCATATTAGTTAAGGGAGAGAACTATTGCTCAAATGGAACAAAATGGAAAGCTCAGAAAAAGACTCACACAAATGTGGCAAATTGATTTTTGAGAAAAGTTGAAAAGGAAATTCAACAGAGAAAGTATATTCTTTCCAATAAAGGAAATTGAAAAGTTAGTCATTTTATGCACCCCCCAAAAAAGAGCCTTGAGCTAAATTTTATACACTATACAAAAATTAACTCAAAGTGGATAATCTAAATGCAAAATGATAAAACTTATAGGAGAAAATCTTTGTCATTTGGTTTAGGAAAAGAGTTCTTAGACATGGTACTAAAAACATGATTCATTACAGAAAAAGTCTTTAAATTGGACTTCATTAAAAGTAGAATATTTTGCTCTGAGAAAGACACTGCTAAAAGAATGAAAAGATAAGCCACAGACTGGGAGAAAATATTTTCAAATCACATATCTGACAAAGGATTTATATTCAGGATACATAAAGAACTCTCAAAATTCAACAGTAAGAAAGCAAATAACCCAAAAAAACAATGGGCAAAAGACATTTTCAAATTTTGAAGTGAATATACAGTAGGCAAATTAGCACATGCAAAAATGTTCAGTCATTAGCAATTAGGGAAATGCAAATTAAAACCACAATGAGCTACCACTACATACTTATTAGAGTGACTAAAATAAAAAATACTGACAATGCTAAATGGTGATGAGGCTGTGGAGCCACTGGAACTCTTGGTTACATTCTTCTTTTGGTGTGAATGTAAAATGGAACACCATAGTTTGGTAGATTTTCATGAAGTTAAACACACAGCATATGACCCAGCAATCCCACTCCTGGGTATTTACCTAGAGAAATGAAAACTTATATTTACACTAAAACCTAGATTAGACTATTTATGACAGTTCTATTCATAATTTCCCCAAACTGGAAACAACCCAAATGTCCTCAGTGGATGAATAGATAAAATGCAGTATATCCATCCAATTGAATACTCTCTGCAATATAAAGAAATGAACTGTTGATACCCACAACAACTTGGATGAATCTCAAAGATATTTGCTGAATAAAAGAGCCATCTTGGAAGGTTACATTCTATATGATTCTGTTTATATGACATTCTCAAAAAGATGAAACTGTAGTGACAGAGAAGAGATCAGTGATTGCCAGGTGTTAGGGGTGGGGGAAGGGTGTGACTACAAATGGATAGCATGATGGGTTTTTGAGGGGTGATGGAACTGTTCTGTAGCTTGGTTATGTTGGTAGTTAACATGAATCTACGCATGTGTTAAAATTCATAGAACCACATCAAAACAAAATGAGGTCAATTTTACTGGATACTAACCTTAAAAATAAAAATATAAAAAGTGCAGTAATCATTTCTTTTTAAATATTAATTTTTAATAAAAATATACACTTCCTAAATAGAGAAAAAATAAGCAAAAGAAAAAAGAAAAAACAAAAATATATAAAAAAGAAAAAAAAATACATTTCCTAAAATATTTTTCATTGCAATAATAATACAGATAAAGTCCTTGTACCAACTTGACCAAAAACAGCCACTCTCACTACTCTCTCCAAAGGTAACCCCATTTATCAGTTCACATGCATTCTTCCTAAATAGCCATAGTTCATAATGTTTGCTATCTCAAAAGGTTAACTCTTTAATTTTATAAACTAAATGAAAACAAACAAGGAAAACATCTCAAGTATTTAAATGCTTGGAAAAGATTGGGGCAAAGTGAGTGACGATGCCATTCTTATAATCATGTGCCTATGTTTATTGAGCTTTTTTTAGTAGTAGTTTCTATCACAAAATCAACCATTGGGTGTATGTTCTGAACAGACACTCAACAGATGCAAAATTACGACAGAAGCAAATCACTCCCCTTTGATCTGCTAGCCCCGTATGCTTTCACTTGGCCTTCGTGTCTCTGATACTCGCCATGCCATCTTTCAGCTAGTGTCTTCAACTAACTGCACCCGGTTCCCATCTTTCTGGCTTCAAACTTTAGCTGCCTTCCCAGATCCTGATCATCTCTTCTGTTTCACATGGGGTCGTTCCAGGTGGCTGCCCTCTTTGGCACAACCTTGGGAATGCCCCTGCTGACCTGTGAATTGACCTCATGGACAGATCATCTGTTAATATAGAGCAAAGCCTGGGCCTGTTTCCTGTCCTGCATATCCACAGTCAGTAATTTTTTTTCCTCTTTGCTCAATCATGGATGGTTTCTGTGCTGCAGCTAACTCAACCATATTCTAATCACATTGGTTAGTCCCATTGTCCAGTGGCAAACAGATGAGCAGCTTGAATTGTTGAACTCATATGGTTACCTCACTGTCAGTGGTTGTAATAATTGGTCAAATGTAACTGGATCAGATTGAATATTTGCAATCCAATCCGTTGAATAGAATTTGACCTAAAATGGTCAATTTGGCCTTTTGGTTAGATCCAGGGTCAGTTCTTACTTTTAAGCATTATTTTTCTCAATAGGATCACAAGGCCACTTTATCATTTTTTATGATGTGTGTCTTGATTTACAGGAAACTTCTCTGATAAATACTGTCACATAACAAACATCACCACTTCCACAGATATGATGATAATGTGCTATGCGATTGTAAGTGATATTTTTCCAGTCCCCCCAAATTCCTGTGATACTCATTATGTTGCTTTTATAACAAAGCAAAAGCCCCAACAGACACCAGCTGTATAAGTGGATCTGTGAAGAAAGAAATAGGCTTCCTCCATATTTAACCCCCACAAAAGGAGATGTCTTCCTTATCTTATTCTCTACTGTATTTCCTAGCACCCAGGACAAAACTGGGTGTAGCAGGCACTCAGTAAATGTCTGTTAAACGAATGGGTACTTTTAAAAGTGAATAGGGGCTAGTTGGTTATTGAACCGGGTAAAGGCCTGGGGAAATTTGACCCTTGTTTTACTTTTGCAGGATGGGGCAAGTTAGCAGTCCTAGCCTGCTGCCCTGGCTGCAAGCCCAGCCATCTGGCATTGGACTTCTTCCCAAACTGCTTCAAAGAGGCCTTCGTTGCCAGCTCAAGGCAATAGGACACTCTCCAAGGTAAGAGATCAAACCTGTGGTACTCTGAGGGCATATTCTGTTCCCAGATCATATTTGGAAAGGCAAAGAGTGTGGCAAACAAACACGTATATGGTGTCAAGCAGTGTGCTGGGCCCTTGACTTGTGTGAGCTATTTAAGTCCCTCAGCAATTCTGTCAAATCGCTATTTTACAAGTGAGCATAAAATCTGGGTCAGGGCCCCCATAGGCCTATTTGCTTTGGGCAAATTGGCCCCCTGGTAGGTATAGCTCCGTGGCTTAATCTCACTTACCCACTAAACTGAGAACCTTTTTGCAGTGAGCAACCTTTACAACTGTACATGGTGGTCCTGCTCAGGCAAGTCAAGAATCTTACTCAAGGTCACAAACTAGAGATTAAAGTTTAACTCACTCTAAGTTTCATGTTCTTGCTAATCTGGCAAACTACCTACTGGTAAATGAATAAAATCCATGCTGTCCTTACATTGAGAAAATTCAGTGTTTCATAATCTCAAACTAACATTTTCAAAGATTAGATATAATGAAATACAAAGAGCTGGTTTCTCCAAATGCGGCTCAGATTGCCTCTGACTGAGAGCCTCTTTTATTTTTGCATGTTGCGTTCTACTTAGATTCAACTCAAGCTTCCAATCCCCCTCCTCCCCCAATCACCTTCCCCATTTCCAATCCCCCAGTCACCTCCCCATCCCCCAACTTCAGGAGGCAAGATCAACCACACTCTTGCTCTGTATCACAGACGGGGCCTGAAATATTGGCAGTGGCATCAGTGAAACCACAACAGCAGTATGAGAATTCAAAGAAACAGATTTTCTTTCAGTAACTCAAATAGCCAATGCTTTCCAAAAATACCTACAGCTTTACCTAATGCAGATTTATAACTCGGCTCCTGTTAAAGCTTTATTCCCCCCAAGTTGTGGCGTTTAAAATTCACATGATGTAATGCTCCTAACTAATGTTGCAATTTATTTCCGTTTAAGGCATTATTCAGGGGAAATACAGAAGAATAACTTAATAGGAGTGATTCAGAATGATATTAAGTGTTAATCAAAGCACGATAAAGTAATAATGAGCTGGATTTTCTAACCCAGGTTAGAGGTAAATTCCCCCCGACTCTTGCCCTCCTCATTAGTTTATAACAGCACGCCCCTCTGAATGTCCCCTTCTACTTCGGCCTCACTGAGATTCGGGTCCATGATTCATTACTTGTCCCCTCACGAGTTCTGGCTCAGGGGCCATGTAACCAGATGAGATGCAAAACCCCTATTATTTTTAATAAAGAGGCAAGTGTCTGGCACAGACATGCAAATTTGCTAGTAGAAAACAAATCTAAAGCATATATACCTGACAGAAATGTATGCATATTTTTACAAAAGACATATAATATAATGTCCATAGCAGCAATTTTCGTAATAGCTCAGATGCAGTAGAAAGTGCCTCTGGAGGCCTAGGCACACAGTCAGCCTGGCCTCCCCCGCCTGCCCTGCTGGCTCTTTGCTCGTTTTAGCTGAATCCGAACGCTGACAGCCAAGCTCTCCCAGTCGCTGCATTCCCAAGGCGCTCCTGGGTGCTCCTTGCATTTACCATCTGACTTGGGACTAGCAGGAGGCACATTACCTCTCCAAGCCCCTGGTTAACTGGTGGAGCCGCTGAAAACAACTCTGGTTATAAATGAAATAGTAGAGGCTGGTTTTCCCATCCAGCCCCGTGGGGAAAACAACAAAGGGGAAACTGCTGTGCTGTAGGCCTGGTGTACTAAGTGAGATGAGGCAAGCAAAGCCCTTGGAATAAAGTAACTGCTTGGTAAATCTTGGTTATTACTTTTATTAGCTTTTGAAAGCATGGAAGGCATATTATGAAAGCATCCCACTTCTTAAAAGTCCCTCAGATGTTCACATGAAAATCCATTCCTCTCATATCTTCAATGGCTCCCTAATGCCTATTGAATACATTCCTTAGTAAGTCATTTCAGGCCCAGCCTGATTTGCTACCAATTATTTTTTCTAGCTCAGGGGTTGGCAAACTATGGTCCATGGACCAAAACTGGCCCACTGCCTATTTGTATAAATAAAGTTTTATTGAAACCCCATGGTGCCCATTTGTTGCATATTGTCCATGGCACTTTACAATGGCAGTATCTTATAGTTGAGACAAAGACCATATGGCCCCACAAAACCTAAAATCTTTACGATCTGGTCCTTTACAGAAAATGTTTGCTGACCCCTTTCTAGCCTCATCTCCCTGTCCAGGTCTCACCGCATCACCACAAAGAGGGTTTGCCCCAGTCAAACCTCCAGCTCGTCCCTCACACAATCCCTTCCACCTGGAGTGCCCTTTCCACTGTGCCTTTCTTTCTAAAATATTCTTCATCCTAAAAAGTCAGATCAACCCTCTCTACCAACAGTGAGCCTGTCTTTTCGACATCCCCAGCTAGAGATGGCCTCCCCTTCTTAGCCTAAACACTTGAGACATGTGTTTCTTAAATTGCAAGTCATATTGCTTTGCAATTTTTCAGAAAATATTTGTTACCTCTGCTAGATTAATCTGTGTGTGAGAGAGGGAAGCAGGTCTGGTTCAGACAGCAGTGGACACCGAGCAGATGTTAGGTACATGTTTGCCATGTTGAAAGCCATCCAGGGGGCCTTCCCTTCCTTTCCTCACCTGCCCCACCCTCCAGTGTGACGAGGTGAGCCACCAAAGCCCAGGTCTGCCCAGGGCTGAGGGCTTTCCTGGGACACGGGACTTCCAGGGAGAAATCAGGGAGGTCCTGAGCAACCTGGAATGAGGTGGTTGTCCTAGATGTAAACTCCCCCAGCTCATCATTTAGTGAGGAAATGAGTTCTCAGAATTAACCAGTCCTCCAAAACCTCCTAGAATCAGCTGAGGGTTTGGAGGATAAATCCCCTGATAGCACCTTCCACCTAGTTATTTCAAGTCAGACCAAAATAACTAAAAACCTCAAAGGCCAATTACGAGCACAGGGCCTCTCTTCTAACTTAGCTGTCGTACAACTCATTGCCCTCTTCTTGCTCGTCGTTCTTCGTAATTGGAACCAAACGCAAAATAATAATCATGCTCCAGATGAAAAGAGAAGAGACAAACAAATCAGGGCAGCGGATGAATTACCTTGGGCATCAATCAGGATTACACTTCAAATAGCCTGAAGAGAACGAGAGAGAAGGGCGCAGGTCTCCTGGGCAGTGGGTACCTGACGAGCAGTTGAGAGTTGGGAGCCCCCCTGGTGCTCACAATCCTTTGTGGGTCACAGTGCCAGGCTGGTTTGGCCTTTTGTGCAGAGGCCCCCAGGGTAGCTTTGTGTAGTGATAAGGACCCTGGTTTCGTAATAGACTGATATGCCACTCAATCCTGCCTCAGTAGCTGTGTGATCCTGAGCAAACCACTTAACTTTCCAAGCCTCAGCTCCTCATCCATGAAAGGCAGATGATGAGACCTACCTCCTTGAGCTGGTTCAAGGATGAAATTACCTGACATTTGAAAATGCATTGGCAGCATGAAACTGATTGATTTCCTGGCATCGAATGTAAGCCAGGTCCCATTACAACCAACTGTCCCCATGCTACTGGGAATGAAGGATCAGTGTCTTTCTTGAACCAAGCCAGGCAACAATTGGTATCAGAAATCTGTTTTGTTAGATACACCTTCATGGCAGCTCACCTGATTATTGGAGACCTTTTTCAGGCTTGTTTCTGCTTTGTACCCAGCATGCGTCAGGCCCTGCTCAGCACGTATCACACTTTATCTTACAAATCCTCCCCATTACGCTTTCTGTTATTCTAGAGATTCCAAGTTCCATAGTCAACATTACCAGGACCATTGATTGTATCTGGGGTGTCTGATTTAAATTCAGTGGCCAATCCTTATTGCTGCTTGGGCTAAAAATCCCAAGTATTAATGGACGTAAGTGTGACTTTAAAGCACATGTTTCATGTTCTGGTGCATAAGCGGCCTTGGTGGACTAGCTGGATATGAGCGTTGCCACTCAAGAGAAGTCCACTCTCAGGATGTGACCAGGGCATGGAAGGCCTCGGGAAGGGAAGTTCCAATGAGGCCCAGGCAGCCTGAAGAACACCCAGTGGAATCCTCAAGCTGCCCCAGCTGCCCCAGCCCCATGTGACCTCCTCCCACATGGGGTCAAGCTTTGCCTGATGAATAGTAAGTTGTGCAGGGAAAGAAAAAAAAAAGCAGTCTTGAATTCATTGTAATTGGAAGCTTTAGTGTCTATTTTTTCCTCTTGCTCTTTGACTCCCCTTTGTTTGATGGATCCCCTGGGGAAGAGATTGTTGCTTGAGTGAATTTTGGAGGAGTCCCGAGCCCCTCTCCCACTTTTCTCAGCCTGGAGAGGTCAATTTTTTCTTATTAGGCCCTTAAGTAGAAATCAAAACTGCCAACAATGGGGAAGCCAATAAAAATGTTTCTAAGACAGACAGCATGTCCCAGATTTCAACAATCAATTTCCTTGGGGGAAGCTGGATTTTTAAACACATTTCATCCTTCTTTTAAGTTATAATCAACCCTCTGAAATTCTCTTGATGCTCACAATCAGATGCAGTGACCAATATCATGGCTAATAGCATCTTTGGATTCTACCTTCATCCCTATTTGGAGATCTCCAGGGACTTCTCTACAAGGTCAAGGCCATGTATGTTTGAACATGATCTAAAGGACAAAATGGTGGCTTTCTCTTGGGGCCCTGAATGTGGAAGTTATTTTTGGTCAAAGGCAGCAGAGTATGGGAATGAGAAAGAATGACTCAGTTGCAGGCTGCCAGTAACTCCACATGAAAAACCCTTGTCAAAACATGCCAAATCTTGGATCGAGGCAGTACTGGCTGCAGGAGCGGGTGGCCTCTTCAGTAGGACTCTATGCTTGGTTTAATGCTCTCCTGTCACCATCTTGAAATCCTTAATAATTTTTGAGCAAGTAACCCTGCATTTTTTTTAAACAAAGGAAAATAAAAAGCTTTTAGTTTATCATTCCAAATTATTCACATGTATCTTTGCTTTTCTCCCGTACTAGATTATATAACCTGCATCCCCTAAGCCATCTTTTATAAATGTCAGGGACTTCATGTGTGTTGATCAGACAACAGATAAATGAGAGGGAACACAGAGTGGTTAAAACATATCTAGGCAATCTGATTCAAAGTAGCAAAAGTGGTTGAAGACACCCTGACTTTCTACTTATATAGAGGTTTAAGTGTAGTGAGAATTCCTTGAGTACAGAGGAAAATCAGTCAGTCATTGGGGTGGTTTTATGGGCACAAGAGAATTCCATTCTGCAGTGGTCAGTGCCAAACCTGATGAAGGCAAGCCCAGAGGAGGTCCTGAGCAAGGGTAGAGCTGAGGCAGAAATTGGTGAGTGGAAATTGGGCATGCTGGTCCCTAGGAGTCCTATATAAGCTTAGTGGAGTCATGTGAGTGCTAATGGCTGGGAGGTGGTCAAATTTGGGGGTAGGAGTAAGTATGCATGATTCCTAACATACCATATAAGTGCAACAGGTAGCCAGAAATTGGTTCCAGGGGTTGTTCTGCAGGGAATTGCTCTAGCATATTTTACCAGAGAAAGAAGACAGAGTTGAACTGTTGATGGCAAGCATGTATGTTTTGGAAATAATGAGAATGATCAGTACTTGGGTTGATGGGTTGGAGTGGGATCTGGCAAGTAAAGGAGGAGGGAACCTAGAGATGTCCATATAAGGCAAATAGTTTATCTCTTTTTGCCCTACATGGCCTTTCCATTCCTGATTTTTATGATACAATAACATGCAAATTCTGACAGATTGTGGGGATACCTTATGATTATGAAGTAACAAGAGCATTTTATAGTTCTCAGAGCACTTTCAATTTTGTCTTCTTGAAAACTCACCATGACATTATAGGGTGAAACTTGTAGAGTTGGGAAAGGAAGGTTCTACAATAAAGAGTGGCATGCCCAGGACCACATTAATAAGAAGCGGAGAAGTCAGGACTAGAATTAGTCTTTGCCTCTTAGTTCTATGGTTTTTGTCTATTGCACCCCACTGAATATGTCCAGTCCCCAGGGCATGTGCACCCTACTCAGCTTTTCCTTGCATTAAAAAAAATTTTTTTAACGTATTTTTATTACAGAAGTTGTAAATTTACACAGCAATCATGCACATGTATAGAATTGCCATACAACAACTCTTACCAACACACCAAACCATTGTGGAACATTTGTTACAGATTATGAGATAATATCATCAAACTATTATCACTAACTATGGTCCTTAGTGTACATTTGGCATATTTGTTCCATATCCCCCTATTATTAACACAGTACATCTTTGGCATTGATGCAAGAATATTGCTGTTAACTATTGTATTATTCAGGGTTCTCTAGGGAAACAGAATTGACAGGTGATATCTGTAAATAATATGAGATTTTTAAAAATTCTCACACGTGACCATGGGGATGCACAAGTCCAAATTCCACAGGCAGGCTGCAAACCAGGGGCTCCAATGAAGGTCCTTGATGAGTTCCCAGGAGGCACTGGCTGTCCAAAGTGGAGCTGGAAAATTCTCTCTGAATGCAGAAATCACTTCCCCTTTTAAGGCATTCAACTGATTGGATAAAACGTAACTCATTGCTGATGGCAGTCTCCTGAGTTGATTATAGATGTAATCAGCCATCTATGCAATCAACTCACTGATGATTAAAGTCCATAAATGTCCTTGTATTATAATTAGCCCAGTACTTGCTTGACCAAACAACTGGGCACAATTACCTGGCCAAGTTGACACACTAGCCTAACCATCACAGTCCACCTCTTGTCAACTTGGCAGCCATACACATCACCTTAAACCATGCTTAATCTCTAAATAGAAATAATAATAGACAAACATATATATAGTTCCATCTAACAATATTCAACTGTCCTGTGTACAATTGGAAACACATTAATTCCTACAGAATAGGGTGCAAGTCCTTGGGTAATAGTCACTCTTAAACTTGACATCCTTAAATATCATGACATGAACTAATACAACTTATGTGATATGATAAGGGAAAAAGGGAAGAAAACAAAGATATTCATGTACATATACAATCATAGTCATAATAAAACAAGGAAGAAATATTCATGACCATTACAGTACTCATTTCTGTAACTGGTCACATGGTCAAAGTTCATATTTATCACTACCTTCTCCAACTCACCATTCCATGTTCCCATTACCCTTAGCAAGCACCTCAACTGGCTGAAGTTCTTTGCCTGGTGGAGTGACCCAAACTTTCATTCCTAATAATTCTGGGCCATTGTTAGTCCTGCTTAGATTGGGTTGTTGCAGTTTTCCATTGACTTTAATCACAGGGCATGGCAGTACTAAGAGATGCCCTAGAGGATCTCTTATATTCCAGGTAAACTCTTCTTTACCCCTATTATGTATGTGTAGTCCTATTTCCCCTTGAGAGTCAGTATCAATCACCCCAGCCAGTACAGTAATTCCCTTCTTTGCCTGTTGATTCAGAGGCATGAGGAGCCCAAAGTGGCCAAGTGGCAGCCTTAACTTCCAGTTCAATGGAATCATTGTTGTGTTCTCTGGTAGAAGCATTCCTTCTTTTGGAACTAAGGCCTGTAGACCAGCAGTGTTTAAGGTTGTAGGGACAGGAAGCAAAAATTTTCCTAGTGGATCACTAGGGGTAATAGTGAGTGGTGCCTCTCCCATTTCCACCCCTTGATTCCTGGACCCATGAATCCTGGATATGGGAGAAACAGCACCATAGAATGGACACTTATTTAGAGCACACACAGCCTCCTGGGGAACATTGCTGCAGCCCTTCAAGATATTGCCACCTAGTTGGCACTGTAATTGAGTCTTCAAAAGGCCATTCCACCATTCTGTCAATCCAGCTGCTTCGGATGATGTGGAACATGGTAAGACCAGTGAATTCCATGGGCATGTGCCCATTCCCACACATCATTTGGTGTGAAATGGGTTCCATTATCAGAAGCAATGCTGTATGGAATGCCATGGTGGTGGATAAGACATTCAGTAAGTCCACAGATGGTAGTTTTGAAAGAAGCATTGTATGCAGGGAATGCAAACCAATATCTGGAATATGTGTCTGTTCCAATTAAAACAAATCTCTGTCCCTTCCATAATGGAAGTGGTCCAATGTAATCAACTTGCCACCAGGTAGCAGGCTGACCACCTCAGGGAATGGTGCCATATCAGGGCCTGAGTGTGGGTCTCTGCTGCTGGCAGATTGGACACTCAGCAGAAGCTGTAGCCAAGTCAGCCTTGGTGAGGGGGAGTCCATGTTGCTGAGCCCATGTATAACCTCCACCCCTGCGGTGGCAGTTTGAGATTATTTATGAATTCCAAAAAGAAATATTGTTTATGTTGGTAAACTTGTCTGTTTGACTATTAGATTCAGCTGAGATTTTGATTAAATTATGTTAATTTTAGGGCTTTGATTCAATCACACCATTAGAGTATGACTCAGTGTTGAGTCCTAGCCCCCTTGGGCTGATAAAACAGACTCTCACACAGAGAAGAAGAACTCAGAGGAAGAGAGGCAGCTCATTAGATATGCCAAAGGTCCTGGGAAGAGAGATGAGATTGATAGTCTACAGCTAACCTTGTGAAGAGACCAGAGCAGCTGAGTCTAGAAAGAAACAAGCCCTGGGGAGAGAGTTGAGCCTATGCCAGCCTACAGTTGAGATCAGAAGAAGCAGGGACCACAAAGCCTTAAGAGGAAGAAGGAAGGCTGAGCCCTTGCAGACGTCACCTGCTGTATTAGTCAGGGTTCTCTCGGGAAACAGAATCAACAGGAGATATCCGTCAATAATATGAGATTTTAAAAGAGTCTCTCACGCAACCATGGGGATGCACAAGTCCAGGCTCCACAGGCAGGCTGCAAACCAGTGGCTCCGATGAAAGTCCAACGAAGGGTCGTTGATGAGTTTCTGGGAGAAGTTGCCTGTCCAACG
>JAQZBX010060813.1:0-17227 GCA_029593785.1 Cabassous unicinctus
TTTCCATTCTTAATTTATGTGAAAATAGTAGCTTAGCATATATAAGACCATTTAAAGTACTTCATTATGACTTATTTTTCTTTTGAAATCTATGCTTTCCAGAAACTATGTTATTAATTCTCTTTGAAGTTTTTACAATGAGAGATGTCACTGATAAGCATTTATATTTTAATAATATATTTTTTTATTAATCTCTCATTTTGTACATGCATTGTGTCTATTCTCATAATTTAGGATCTACATTTTTTGCTCTTTTTATTAATTGTGCTAGTCTTGATTTCATTTATGTACATTTTTGTGATTTAGAAAATGTATCCTGTTGATATCTGTTGGTAAAGATGGTAAATTGATTCTATAAATTTGTAGAAAATATCATGTTCAGGAAATGCTTAATTTTTAATTAAATTAAGGATACCCTAACTTCTTATAATATTTTCCTGTGAGCAATTAGATGTTGTTATTAAATATGTATACTAAATATTTTAAGTAATATAAAACACAAGACTTTGCATTTCCAATCTTCCCCCTTTCATATCAACGTATACCTTAGTTTATGCAAAATGTGGTCTGAAGTAATGTTGTTGTTTTTTTGCTGAGAATTCCCCAAAGCTCACTTGCTTGCTTATATTATATAAATTTATATTTATTTTTTCATTTTTGTAAGAGAAGTTGAAAGTTTAGAGAAAAATTATGCATAAGAGGTAGAAATCCAATAAACTCCCTGTTAATAATACCTTGCTTTAGTATGGTAACTAGTGTGGAAATATTATTTTAATTGTGCTATTAGTTATAGTCCATTAGGGTTCAGTGTTAGTGTTGAACCTTCACAGTTTTTTAAATTCTAGTAATATATATACCACCTAAAATTTCCTCTTTTAATCACATTTGAAATTTTTTTGTTCATAGTGCTATGTCACAATTCTATTCATGTAAAAGTCCAAGTATTTAAATAATGAAGAAGAAAACACTGGAATAGAGTATGACAAAGCATGAACAATAATTTTTGTTTATAAAATGATTGGTTTTATATAATAATAGTAAAACATAAATTATATTTACTGAGCACCTATGGAGTGTTAGACAATATTCAAAGGGTTTAAGAGCTATTATTAACCTGGTTTATCATCACAAGATAACTCTTAGGTAGGTATTTTCAATATCTAGAATTTAACTCCAAACAATGAATGCCATTCTCCTACTTGTCAGACAAAGACTTAGGAATCATACTGGAATTTTCTCTATGTTACATTCCTCACATCCCGTCCGTCAGCATCATCTCATATTAATTTTATCTACAGAATATATTAGGAGTGTGGCTATTTCTCAGTATCTCCTCTATCACAACCCTGGCCATCACCATATTAGTCTATAAGTTATTGCCAATTGTTGTTAGATTTGTTCTCTCTTTTCTGCTTTATTCCCCTTGAGCCTAATCTTAATGGACAAACCATCAGTATCAGAGTGATATTAATAATAAAAAAGAAGTCAGTTGAATCATGTCACTTTCCTTCAGAAAACCTTCAAGATTTCCCAAAACACTACAAGTAAAATTCAGATT
Organism: Cabassous unicinctus; assembly: GCA_029593785.1. Classification (NCBI taxonomy): domain Eukaryota; kingdom Metazoa; phylum Chordata; class Mammalia; order Cingulata; family Chlamyphoridae; genus Cabassous; species Cabassous unicinctus. The sequence continues at coordinate 1,559 of JAQZBX010060813.1, forward strand.
TTTTACAAGAGCATCCATTTCCATAATGATCTTGCCCCTCCTCATCACTCCTATCAAGTCATCCTTTATCACTGATTCTGTCAGGATCACTTTGGAGAAGCCACCCTGGCTTCCTCACATTTCCCTGTACACATTAGTCCTGATACTACCTGAACTTTATTAATTTTTTTCTTTTTCCAGAAATCCTCTAACCGATTAACCGCATGTATCTTTTCTCATTATCTTTCCGACAAGATCATGCCTTACAACCCTATTTAAATTTCACCTGCCCCATCCTTCTTCCTTGCTGCATTTGTTTTCCATTGTAATTACCTCAGCTAACATTCTCTATACTTTGCTTATGCCTTTTATTTCTTCTGGGTTTTCCTCAAGAATAAAAGCTCTATGAGCACAGGTTTTTTTATACTATTTTGTTCAATGCTACATCACTAGGACTAAGAAAAGTTTCTCATGAATATATTTAAAAGGATGAATTTTACAGATGATGAGGCTTGGTCACAGAAAGACTACAGAACTTGTTCAAGGCCGGTCAATGACTTCAAGAACAAGCTCTCATTTTAACCCAGACATTCTGAAATTAGAGCTCACAATCTTAATCACAACTCTATGATATGACTGTTTTTCTACAAAATTATGCCACCCTTATTAGAGAAAAATAGAACAATTGCTTTATTATATTTTTAAAAAATAAAGAAAGTACAGGGGTTATGGAGAGGAATTTATTGCTAGCATGCATTCTTTGGAGCTGCAGAAGAAGATTGTGACTTTGGCAATAGCAGCTAGATTTTGCCAAACATACACATATAATCCTATTTAAAGAAAGAAAGTACTCTGTAAAGGAAGGAAATATTTAAAAGGTGATCTGATTGGGATATGGGTAGAACCTTATGAGTAAAGTACAGCCTGTCCTTGTGTAAGAAAGGGATTCAGAAACAGTGTGACTCAACAAAGGAAAAAGTATCATCCTTGGAAGTAACGGTGCAAACTTCACTAGGCTTTGTGGGTGACTCTTTTCCATGAGTTAACCTTGGGACCTGGGTTTCTTCTATTTTGTTGCTCTACTATCTCCCAAGAGGTTGTCCTTTTCTACGTAATTGAAGAAATTTCACATAGGACTCTGTCCACATTTCAGTTTGAGGGAAAATTAACGTATTCATATTGTGAAATAATTCCCACACTTTTGTCATATGAAAGGTTTTTAAGGGAAAAAACAATTTCATGGATAGATGTAGAGTTGCTCAGGTTATTAATTTTTCTGGTGTGAAAAATTTAAGGAATAGTACATGTAATTTAAATTATGAAAGCTAACAGCAAAAATATTTATTATATTTAATTATGATCTTTTTAATATCTGTAGGTGATTATAGTGTCAAACTTTCTTTCATTTCTTATTTGGAAATTTTGTCTTTTGGTTTTCAGAATCATGCTCTGGGTATTATTTGCTTTTGAGTAATGGAAATTCAATTTATCTTTCCCAAAATTTGTGTTATTTTTGTCTTAAATGTGCTTTGATATGTGACTCAAGCCCTGCAATGCATTAACACAGATTTCTTTTAGGCAATTATTTTAAAGCATTTGGATAAAAAAAAACTGCTATTTTTATTATATTTACCTTCAGTTTTATATTTATGCCATTATTTCTTTGAGGAGACCCAAGGTTCCTATGTTATCCTACTCCTTCTGCCAAGAAAAGTTTTGAAGCACAATTTTGTTTGCTATAAATTATTTCTGTATAGGTCTCTGTGTTACTTTTCCTGACAAAGTCCTCATTTAGTTTGTGTACTTTAAACCTATTTCAATGAGTTATGAACATGCAAAGGCCATTATTATCTTCAAGTATTTTAGCATGTATCAAATTTTTTTCTGGTTGGGATCATTTTTATACTGTCTGGTGGAATTCTAATGACTTTTCTTCCATATGTTATATGTATTATTCTCTGACTGCCTTCATAATTTTCTACTTGTCTTTGTGTTCAGCTGTGAGACCAAAGAGTGTTGATGTGTTTTATTTGTTAAGTTTATTTTCTGTTTGCAATTAAGATTACTGGGGTCCTTTACTGTTCATGGACATTAGGTTGATGTCTTTCCTTATTTTCAGAAAAGTGTTGGTGATTATCACCTTAAATATTTCCTCTTATGGAATCCTTTTAAATTCTTGTTGTAGTACTCTAGTTATATTGATAATATGCTGTTTGATATTGTACCACAGCTCATGGATGCTATATCTCAGGGGTTTATTTTCTCTAACTTTTTTTTTTTTGGTTAATTCCTATTGGCTTATCATCAAGTTCATTAATTTTTCTTTTCTGTAATGACACTGCCAATGATACTGTTGATGGAAGTTTTTTTGTGTCTTGTATTGTGTGTTGTGTGTGTGCTTTGTATCTACAATACTGATATCTATAATATCGGTTACCTGGAGATGAAAGTAGTGTAAAAATGGGGAGCTGATGCTTAATTTGTGCATAGTTTTTCATTAGGTTGATGGAAAATGTTTAGAAACGGATAGAGGCGATGTTATCACATTATTGTGAGTGTAGGAGATAGCAGTGAATTCTGTGTGTGTGCTTAAAAGGGAAGTTTTAGGTTATGTATGTTACTAGATGGAAAGCTAGGGATTAAAACATGTATAACACAGCGAGCCATGTAGTGGATGATGACTGCAGTTAATAGTAGAAGCATAAGAATGTTCTTTAAGGGATATAACAAATGCACATCATTATTACAAGGTGTTAACAATATGGTGGAATATAGGGGAATATAACTAATGCAAACTATGGGCTTTAGTTTGCAGGAGTATTTTAATAGTGTTCCTCCTTTGCACCAAGGATAGCACAGCAATGCAAAGTGTCAACAATGTTGTATTTTTCATGATTTTATATAAACCTACAACTTCTCAAAAAAAAATCACCACAATAAAAACATTTTGCTATAGGAAAGAAACCAAATGCAAAGTACTACAAATGGTACAAGCCTATTTGTTTAAAATGTCAATAGAAATAAATCTATAGGCCCAGAATCATATTAATGGTTATGAAAGGCTGGGGAAGGACAGAGGGATTGAGATGCAACTGCTGTGTGTTATGGGGTTTTCTTTTTTAGAGTAATGAAAATGTCCTAAAATTGGCTCTGGTGATGAATGCACAATTCTGATTATATTGAGAGCCATTGTTTGTACACTTTGGATGGAATATGGTGACAATATCTCAATAAAAGTGCTTTAAAAATCTGCTACTTCAACCCACAGAAATACACTAAAAGACACAAGCTTTTAACCTAATAGCTTCCCATAATGAACACCGACCTGTTTCTGGTATATTGCTCCCAGAAGGTTTCAGTAAACTAAAAAATACACTTCCACTACAAGTGACATGTCTAAGGACAAAAATGCCCCATCAGCAAAAATTGGATTCAGGAAAGCATATGCACTCATCACAATTGACAACACCAACTCTCCTGGTATTCTGGCTCCCCTGGTGAACAAAGGATCATATTCTCACCGTACTATTATTTCTGAGGATACACTGAGGATTAATTGTTCCATTTAAAAGTGGTGAACCTGGAACAGCATTTACAACCTTGTGCTTTCATCATGAAGGATGAATGAGTTAATATAAATAATATGTCTAGCTTTGAATATCTACTCAGGATTTCCTTAAGCACATTCAGGCTAAATTCCAAGCAGGCCCCAGGAATTCCTTCAGATTGGATGGCCTGAGGAATTCTACCTTAAGTATTTTGATACCCAGGTTTGGAGGCTGGGGTGGAAGAAGAAGGTATTCAATTTTAAATAGGTTAAAAATTCTGGGAATGACGTTCAGAAGCTGAGGACTTGGCAGGTTACCTTATTAGTGAGGAGCACAGGGGTCCTGTTGTCTGATCCCTTGAGATAAAAGATACTATCCCAGGCAGATATAGTATCCCAGGTAATACCTTGGTTGGAATGACCTTGCATTGGCAAAGGGCAAGAAGAGCCCTTCCTTTCTATAGCATGAATTTGTGGGATGGTTCAGGCCAATTCCTTAGCTCTCTTCAGGGCTTCATGTCTACCTAAGCTGTTTTTGCCCATGGTAGGGAATGTGACAGGGAGCAACTCTGCAAAAACCAAGCCATTGCATGAGATAACAGGCTTGGGCAGTCTACTGGTGAGGCAGATTGTGATGTTGATTATGAGAAATACTAAGCAGGGATCTGGCCATAAGCAGACCCACTATTTTACCCATTAGAATTTCCTCATCTTGGAAGTCTTCTCTGTTAAATTCTCAGCTCTCACTGATGATCTACTAAATTTATAACTGTACATGTGATCACCTCTCTGTGTCCAAGTTGCTTCTATTATTCTGAGCACTTGATATTTGCAATGTGATGACTAAGTGGGCTATGAAATCTCCCTTCTCACCTATAATCTCAGTCCAGTTTCCCACCAAATATATTCCTCTACCTGTCATCTTTGTTTTTTGGAAGAAACAAGTGGTCAGTGGAGGAAAGATACTGAAAATAAAATGTGCTTATCTCCATTATATTCTCATGAACATTCTTCTCTCTTTCTTTCTCACTGTTATTTTATAATGCATGTAAAATTTAAATACAGTGAAATGTACCAATTTTAACTGAATGCCTTGTCAAATTTTTAAAATGTTTCATCCCCTGCCCCCTAAGGTATCCAATGACCTAATCAACATATGAATCATTTCCAGTAATCTGGAAAATAATTCCTGTACACTTCACTCAATATCCCCCTCCAACATACTCCTATTCTGATTTTCTATCATCATACATCAGTTTTGCCACATCTTGCAATTCATAAAAATGCAATAAATTGGAATTTACATTTTGTTGCATACATTGTTTGCTCAAAATATTGTTTTGAGATTCATTCTTGTTTTGTAGATCAGCAGTTCTCTCATTTTTTTTTCATTGGGTCCTTTGTCATTGAATGAGTATATTACAAAATATTTATTCATGTTCTGCTTGGTGGATACTTTGGTCCTTTAAGTTTGGGGTTTTATGACCTAAAGATATTATGAATATTCATGTGCATGTTCTTTATATAAGAACATGTTTTCCTTTCTCCTGCGTGATAGAAAAGGAAAGATTAATCCCAGAAGTTCCTTCACATCCCACTAATTGCTTCCCTATTATTGACGCTTTGCATGTGTGTGTGAACTTTGTTAAATTAACTTTTTGCCAATGTTTAATTGGCTCATTTGTGGTTTTAGTGTTGCATTGTAGAATTTATTTATATTTTGTGGATATTAAATTCTTACAGGATATGTGATTTCCAAAATTTTTTTCCATTATGCCTGCTGCCTTTTCATCCTCTCACATCTTACCCATAACACATTAAACAAAAATTAACTGAAAATGAACAAAGACCTGAAGGTAAAGCAAGGACCAGAAAACTCAAAGAAGAAAATGTGGGGAAGCATCTTCAGATCTTGTGCTGGGCAATGTTTTCTTAGACTTTACACTCAAAGACCATGCAATGAAAGAAAAAATAGATCAATGGAACCTCCTCACAGTCAAATTATTTGTGCTTGAAAGGACCTGATCAAGAAAGCAGCCTACACAACAGAAGAAAATATTTGGAAACCACATATCAATAAGGTCTTAATATCCAAAATATATAAAGACATCCAATAACTCAAGAATAAAAAGACAAACAAAATGGCAAAATGGACAAAAGACATGAAAAGACATTTTTCCAAATAGGAAATGCACATGGCTATAAAGCACATGAAATGATGCTTTTCACCACTAGCTATTAGGGAAATGCAGCAGTGGACCAAACAAAGATATTGCAAGAGAATTCAGCAAATATCTTGAGTTGAATTAAAATGAGAATAAAACACAACAAAGCATATGGGACATTGCAAAGGCAGTGCTGAAATGAAAACTTATAGCTCTCAATGATTACATTAAAAAAGAAATCAGAAGGAGCTGACGTAGCTCAAATGGTTGAGCAATTCCTTCCCACATATGAGGTCAAGGGTTCAATCCTTAAACCCTAGTACCTTAATAAAATAATAAAAAGAGAGAAAGAACTAAAATTGAAGATCTAACTGTACACTTGGAGGAACTATAAAAAGAAAAACAAACTAATTCCAAACCAAGCCAAAGAGAAAAAATAGTAAAGATCAGGGAAGAAATAAATGAAATCAAGAACAAATAATAATAGAGAGAATCAACAAAATAAAAAGTTAGTTCTTTGAGAAGTTCAACAAACCCTTAGCTAGACTGATAAAACATGAAAAAAAGATGCAAATAAATAAAATCAGAAATGAGAGGGGGGGCATTACCACTGACCTTGCAGAAATAAGAGAGATCAAAAGAGGATACTATGAACAACTGTATGTCAAAAAACTAGACAATATAGATGAGATGGACAGATTCTGAGAATCACATGAACCACCTCCAATGGCCCTAGAAGAATTAGAAGACCTCAACAAACCAACCACAAGTAAAGAGATTGAAATAGCCATCCAAAACCTCCCACAGAATAAAAGCCCAGGACCAGATGGCTTCACAGGTGAATTCTACCAATCATTCAAAGACAATCTAATACCAGTCTTGTTCAATCTTTTCCAAAAAATTGAACAGGAAAGAACGCTACCAACTCATTCTATGACACCATCATCCTAATAAGACTGTATAAGATAATGAAACCTCATGTTAAACATGAATATGGGTGATATCGCATACATAAGACTCTTTACAAAATATAAATAAAAATATACTAGAGAGAAGGAAAAAGTACAGCAGCTATTTATGGCAGAGAAAGCATAGAGAGATTGAGAGGTGATGAGGATTTTTTGTTTTTTAACTATTATTATAATTGGAATAATGAAAGTGCGCTAAGAATGATTGAAGTGATAAATGCACAAATATGTGATTACACTGAATACCATTGATCTTACACTTTGAATGGATTTATGCTTTATTCATATGTATCAATAAAATTGTTTTGCTTAAAAAAATTTTTAAACCTGATAAATATACTATGAAAAAAAAAAATTAAAACCTATATCTCAGATGAATATAGATGCAAAAAATTCTCAACAAGATACTTGCAATCTGAATTCAAAATCACTTTAAAAGAATTATACACCATGATCAAGTGGGTTTTATGCCAGTTATGCAAGCATGGTTCAACACAAAAAAATCAATTAGTGCAATAAGCCACATTGATAAATTGAAGAAGAAAAATCACATGATCCTCTTGAATGAAGCAGAAAAAGTATTTGAGAAAACACAGCATGCTTTCTTGATTAAAAAACACTCCAAATGATTGGAATAGAAGGAAGCTTTCTCAATATGGTAACGTGATATATGAAAAACCTACAGCTAGCATTGTGCCCAATGGTGAAAGACTGAAAGCTGCCATGCTGAGATCAGGAACAAGACAAGGATGCCCACTGTCAGCATTGTTATTCAATATTGTGCTAGAAGTTCTAGTTAGAGCAATTAGGCTACAGAAAGTAATAAAAGGGACCCAAATAGTAAAGGAAGAAAGTAAAACTACCACTATTCACAGAGGGTAAGATCTTATATCTAGAATCTTCTGAAAAATCCACAAAAAAAGCTACTAGAACTAATAGGCAAGTTTATCAAAGTGGCAGGATACAAGATTAATATACAAAAATTAACAGCACTGCTATACACTACTGATGTGTAAGCTGAGGAGGAAATCAGAAAAAAAATCCATTTATGGTGGCAACTAAAATAATCAAATATTTTGGAATAAACTTAACCTAGGACATAAAGGACCCTTATGCAGAAAACTACAAAATATTGCTAAAAGAAATAAAAAAGACTTAAATAAGTGGGCATTCTGAGCTCATGGATTGGAAGACTAAATATCATTAAGATGTTAATTCTAACCAAACTGATTTACATATTCAGTGCAATCCCAATAAAAATCCCTTCAGCCTTTCTTGCAGAAAAGGAATTATTAAATTTATTTGGAGGGGTAAGGGGCCCTGAATGGCCAAAAAATGGCTTAAAAAAGAAGAACAAAGTTGGAAGACTCTCACTTCCAGACTTTAATGCATATTAAATTCTGTATTTAATATATAATCTGCATTTATATGTTTTTTACATATAAATGTAAAAACAGCATGGTACTGACATAAAGGCAGATAGATTGACCAATGGAACTGAACTGAGAACTCAGAAATAGACCCTCACATCTACAGTCAAGTAATTTTTGACAAGGCTGTCAAGCCCTCCCATCTGTGTCAGAACAGTCTATTCAAAAAATGGTGCAAGGAGAACAGGATATCCATGACCAAAAGAAAGAAAGAGGACCCCTATCTCACATCTTACACAAAAATTCATTTAAAATGGATCAAGGACCTAAACATAAAAGTGACAACCATAAAACTCTGAGAAGAAAATGTAGGAAAACATCTTCAAGATCTTGTGGCAGGCGGTAGTTTCTTAAACACAAGCAACAAAAGAGAAAATAGATAAATGAAGCCTCCTCAAAATTAAACACTTTTGCACCTCAAAGGACTTTGTCAAAAGGGTGAAAAGGCAGCCAATTCAATCAGAGAAAATATTTGGCAATTACATATCCCATAAGCATTTAATATCCATGATATATAAAGACATCAGGCAGCTCAATAATAAAAAACAAACCACCCAATTTAAAAAAAGGCAAAAATCTTGAAAAGACAATTGCCCAAATAGAAATATAAATGACAAGGAAACACATGAAAAATGTTCAACATCACTAGCAATTAGGGAAATGAAAATCAAAACTACAATGAGATATCATTTCTCACCTATTGCACTGGCCAGTATGAAAAAGTCAGAAAAGTGAAAATGTTAGAGAGGATGTAGAGAGATAGGAACAATTATTCATCATTGGTAGGAATGTAGAATGGTATAGCCACTATGGAGGACTGTTTGGCATTCCTAAGGAAGTTGAATATAGACTTGCCATGTGACCCTCCAATACCATTATTGCAGTGACTCAAACAGACATCTTCTCACTGAAGTTCAGAGAAGCATTATTCATTATAGTCCTAGGTTGGCAACAACCCAGGTGTCCATCAACTGATGAAGAGATGAAAAAGTGTGGTATGTACACACGATGGAATATTATGCAGCATTAAGAAGAAATGAAGTCGTGAAGCATATGACAACATGGATGAATCTGGAAGACATTATGTTAAGTGAAGCAAGCCAGACATAAAAGGGCAAATACTGTATGATAGCACTATTATGAATTAAATATAAAATGTTTTCTCATGAAGTTAATAATTAGAATTTAGACCACCAAAAATAGAATAAAGGTAGAGAATGGAAAGCTGAGGGTTAATCTGTGCAGAACTGGTAAAAAGTTTGTTGGTAACTCTTTGGAAATGAATAGAAATGGTGAAAGCACATCATGATGTTTGTAACTAGCAGGACTAATCTATGGGTATGACAGTGGTTGAAAGGGAATGTCTAAGGTCATGTATATTACTAAAAAGAAAGCAAAAAAACTGTAACATGGAACTGTATAAGATAGTGAAATCTCATGTAAAACACAAGTATAGGTGATATTGCATATATAAGAATGTTCTTACAAAATAGAAATAAAAATATACTAGAGAGAAGGAAAAAAATAGCACCTATGTACAGCAGAAGCACAGAGAGATTGAAAGGTGATGAGTTTTGTTTGTTTTGTTTATTATTGTTTTTATTATGGAAATAATGAAAGTGCTCTAAGAATGATTGAAGTGATGAATGCAGAAATATGTGATTATGCAGATTGTACAGATTGGACGGATTTATGCTTTATTAACAAGTATGAATAAAATTGCTTTGTTTGAACCAGTGCTAAATATAAAAGAAAAATTAAGAAATTTTAGTCCTCAAAAGATATTATGAAGAAAGTACAAGTCAAGCCAACTACTGGGAAAATCCTTTTGCAAACCTTATATGCAGTAAAGGATTCATATCCTTAATATAGAAATAACTTTTACAAATTAATAAGAAAGGCAAAGAACCCAGAGGAAAATGGACAAAACATTTGAAAAGACATTTCATAAAAATGGATAACATGTGGCCAATTAATGTATGAAATGAAGAATCTTCTTTAGTCACAATGTGATATCACTACACAGTCACTAATATGCATAACATGAAAGGCTGAAAAATACCAAATACTTGCAAGAATGTGGAGCAAGGAGAACTTTTGTGCAACTAAGGTGGGAGTGTAAATTGAAGCAATCAACTTTGGAAAAATGACAGGAACTGATACAACTAAATATATATCTGTGCTATGACCCAACTACTCCACTCTTAAGTATGTATCCAAAAGAAATAAAAAATCTATGTTCTCCAAGGTATATGTGCAAGAATGTTCACAGCAATACTGTTCAACCTAGCTCAAAACTGGAAATTTTCAAATGTTCAAATGAATAGAATTGGGAAATAAATTGTGGAATATTCATCAGTGAAACACTATACAGAAAGAAATATATATGAACCAGTTGCACTGACATGGGTGGATCTAATAAGTATAATATTGAGTGAAAGAAGTCCCAGATAAAAGTACATAATGTATTGTTTCTTTTCCATAAAGTTCAAAAGATTACAAAATACATACATGGATTACAAGTCATTATAATTATTACTGGGGTGGAGGTGTAATGCTGGAAGAGGAGATGAAAAGGGTTTCTGGCATGTTGCTAATATTCTTTTTATCAATTTGTGTTCTGATTATATGATGTGTTCAATTCAATAATTTATCAATATACACACTTATGAATTGTGAAATTTTTCTGGGTGTATCTGAAGCTTTGATAAAAATTAAGTCACAAATGACTAAGGAGAGGAAAAGCCTCACTCTTCTCACTGCGTTAATGCAAATATATATCAAGAATTTAAAGTAAAAGATCCTATAGCTTTTTAGGTATCTGCTAAAGCAGAGATATTAGTCTTGCAAAATTAGAACCATCCTTTATTTTACCAGTTTCCTTTGCTTAATGTCCTAGCAGGTCACCCTGTTTTTGTCATTCAGATGAAAAATTGGTAGGTCAGATTATATCCTGATATAAATAAGTTAGCCTTGTGTAATTTATTTTTCAAAAATCAATATTATTGATACAAATTCATAAATCATACATTCCATCCAAAGTGTACAATCAATGGTATTTGGTAGAATCACATAGTTGTGCATTATCACTTCATTCATTATTAGAGTATTTTCATTATTCCAATAATAATAATAATAAACAAAAAACAGACAAATAAACAAAGAACTCTATCCCTTAATAATCACTTATCATTATCTCTATTCTTCCTCTGCGTTACATAGTTGCTATTCTGTTTCTGTCTAATTTATTTTTATATGTATTTTGTGTGGATAGAGTCAAATAATATGTAGTACCCTATATCTAGATTCTTTCACTTAGTATATTTCCAGTTTTACCCTTGCTGGAAGATTATTAATATATTGCTAAACACTACTGTCCATAGTTTGTTTTGGTTGTATCTCTTTCTGATATTTACATCTTATAATATTAACACACATTTGTCCATTTAAAGAAATAGTCATGTTACCCAAACTCATATTTAACATGAGGATTCACTATGGTATTCAGTCCAATGTTACATTTATTATTAATGTAATAGCTTTACTCCTACTAATATACATAACCTTAGACTTTCACTTTCACCCACTGATATACTTATATATTAGCACTACTAGTTACCAACATGAAGAAATAATTTTACCATTTCTATTCATTTCCAAAGATGTACAAATAATGATTTTTTTGTATTCTGCATAGATTAAACCTCAGCTTTCCATTCTCTAACCTCATTCTATTTTCTGCTCACCTATATTCTAATTATTAACTCCAAAGTTTACACAATATATTTAATTCATAATGGCACAGTCATGCCATGTTTCTCTTATTGTGCTCACCTCACTCAACTTAATGTTCTCCAGGTTCATCGTTTTGTCATATGCTTCTTGTCTTCATTTATTCTTATACCTGCATAATATTCCATCATATGTTATGTATTACAGATTGCTTATTCATTCTTCAGTTGATGGACACCTGGATTGTTTCCATCTTTTGGCAATTATGAATAATTCTGCTATGAATATTGGTGTACAGAAGTCTGTTTGTGTCACTGCTTTCATCTTCTGGTTATGTACCTAGTAGTGGTATTGCTGGGTCATGTGGCAAATGTATATTCAACTTCCTTGGAAACTGTCAGTCAGCCCTCCACAGTGGCTGTACCATTCTACATTCCCACTTACAGTGAATAAGCCTTCAAATTGTGCAGCTTAATCTTGCAATAATGGATACTGGCCATTTTAAATTTCATCAAAACCTGTAAAAGTACAAGGTCCAAACTGTAAACATTTTGTTTTTATTATACATTCCCTCCAGAGGATACTAGATTTTGTCCATAGAGATCCAGTGTGTCTGGGTCCCTGCTTTATGTCCAGGATCCAGACATTTCCTGGTACAAAGAATTCAGTCAAAAAGTATGTATTGAATGAATAAAGACTAGAAAGTATTTTCAAAATTCTATGAGATTTTAAAAGTTTAATTGTATGATAAATTCAATCAAAGTGAACAGGGTGTATCCCACAGAGAGAAATCTTGCCTAGTTTAACAGCTGTGTAATCAGGATATGTCCCTTGGAATGTAACTCTGATTAGGTTTATTAATTGTTTTTCCCTATTTAAAGGGAAGACAAAATAGAGGTGCCTCTTAACCAGAAAAGAAGCTGAAATTTACAGAACTTTAGTAGAAAAGCAAAGTTTTCTTTTCCTGTGGAATCTGCCTTTGATTTTAGTTGGCTTCACTGTCTCCTATGGATTTGGTTCTCATTACTTACCCATCTAAATAAATATGAACCAGCAATGACTCCATTCCTATTTTATAAGCCCTGTCAATTTCAGGCTTTTTTTTTTAAAAATCAAAGCGATATTTCAAAATCTATAAAATTATTATTGTCTACTTTAATTTTCCATTATTTTATTTCTCTTATGCATTTCTGCCAACCTTCTGCATAAAGCAACATTTAAGGTCACTATCTGTTGCCACTCGAAAGTGAGTCCTTGCCTGATGTGAACCAGAATTAATTAAGTGATTCTAAAATTTCTGAGAAGAGAAAAATTTTATTTAAAAAGGCTAGCTGCACAAACACAGGAGGGCAGTCCTCAAATCTGTTCCCAAAACTGGAGAAATCTCCTTTCTTTTGTAGCATTAAAACAAAGGTAGGCAGATTTAGATGACAAGGTATAATATAGATGATGAGATATTATAATCTCCCGGGATGTGCAGATTGATTATGTGCTTAGCTCACTTGAAGTTTTAGGTTTAGGCTATTGCACATATTAGGCACAGGACAACTCTGATTAGAACTTACTTCATCAGTTCTGGACTGAATCATGTTTCTTCATACATACACATTGAAATCTGAGTCAGGAGTATCAGACTGCAGGTTTGCAAAAAAAAAGATAAGGGGATACATGCTGGGCCAGTCATGAGTTATCTCCTTACTTTCTAGCTACAAGGTAAAGATTATGCAGTTTTAAAACATAGCATTATCATCAAAGAAACAAGTCATCTGAGGTAAAGTTCAGTGAGTTACAACATTTACAGATAATTGCTTCTGCCTAAATTACAATATATCAGAAAGCTAGAAAATATTTAGATAATGATTTAGCAACTATAATTATGTTTGTTAGCTCTTGGTTTCAATTCCCCCTTCTTGTTTGTGCATTCCTCAATCTTGAGGAATATCTGGGTGAAGACTGGTCCAAATTCTTCATGCTGAAACGAAGCATCGACATTATGAGATAGTGGAATGAAACTGCTTTGCTTATAGTTGCATGTATTCTTGAGTTCCAGGTTGTTATTCTTGGAGGGACTGGTACCCCAGGGTTTCAGAACTCAGCTGGAACAAGAACAATCCAAAGGCTTTAAGCCTCTGAGAAATAAACTTAATAAGTAAATTGAAAAATAAAATACAGGTTTAAGTAAAAGAAGTAGAAGGATTATGATCAGGGGATTTATAAGTGAATATAATTATGTTGTATTTTCAGATATAGCCCTCAGAGGGGGTGGTGATTTTATGACTTTGTAGCTTGGTTATGATGGTTGGATGTCCATAGGGCCCTTAGGAGCACTTTTGCTTGAGGATTTGCATATTGTGGCAGTTTTTGATATTTATATCTGGCAGAGAGCTCCAGAATGACCTCCTGACCCTATTTGAAATCTCTTAGCAATAGAAACATTATTTTCTTTTATTACTTTTCTCAATTATGGTCAAGATCATTCCTGAAAGCAGTGCTGATCCCAAGGTTTCAGGGAGGCTTATTCCTGAGAGTAATGTCCCACATAGGTGGGAAGATAGTGAGTTTATTTGCAGAGTTTCATTTAGATATAGGCCACAATGAGTAACAAGGAGGTTTCCTGGGGGTGACTGTTAGGTATTAATTAAAAGTAGGCTTTGATGTGTTTTTTTTTAAAAGGAGTACTGGGGAAGCAAGCACTCAACCACTGAGCTACACCTGCTCCCTAAGCTTAGTTTTGTCATTAGAGAAATAAGGTTTATAAATGCAAGCTTCAAGATTGAGATCTTGACTCATTAGCATAGCTATTAGAGATTATTTCCATAGGTTACCCTGTTAGAAGTTTAAATGAGGATAATCTGCTTACTAACAGGAGTAGATCTTAAATTTAGAACTTGTAAAGTTGTTTTATTTTAATTATATTTTCAGTAAGATTTAGAGAATAGCAGGAATATCCCCAGGTAGATAAGTTTATAATTCTATGCTTTTCTTTTTTAGTACTTTAAGGGATTTTACAAATATTTTTTCATTTTATGGCTAAAACACTTTAAATTTCATCAAGGAATTACATAAACCTGTGCAGAATACTAAGATCTCATTCTTAGATTCTATGTCAAATAAAACTGTTAGTTGTCTAAATAAATGGGACTGATGGGTTAAATCAGACAGTATGCCATAGAAAATTTATATTTTGGATAAAATAATTCTTCCCTCCTTGGTTTCATATATTAATTAAAATTCCAAAATATAGACAATATTACCTTTTACATTGAATTTTTATTTACTTTAATCTTTAACCAGATAAGCACCATTCACCTCTTTAATTGAACTTTAATCCTTTCTATAGCTCCTTTAACAGTTATATGGAGTTGACTTTTGAGAATCAATATTGCTTTTTCAGCAACTTTGAGCTGGATAATTTTAAAACTGAGTCTAAGGCATCACACAGACACCTAAAGTTTTAGGGAACTACAGGTTACACACAAAGAACAGGGCATCTCCAAATTTAGAAATAAAAATTAAAGTCCAGAAACAAATATGATTGGTGCAAGAGCTTACAATCTAGGCCTTAATCCCTTATTTTTGATATAACAAAATTTATTTTATTTTATTTATATTTTTTTAAGAGATGCTTAGGTTACATAAATGTTACACAAAAAATTTAGGGATTCCCATATGCTCCACTTCCCACCCCTCCCACAACCTCCCACATAAACATCCTTCATTAGGTTGGCACATTCATTGCAATTGATAAACACATCCTGTGGATTTCCCATTAAGCATGAACCATAGTTCACATTGTAGTCTACACTCTCTCCACACAGTTCTGCATGTTATGTCATGATATAAAATGG